>JAABOM020049199.1:0-15853 GCA_011800125.2 Solanum clarkiae | reverse complement strand
CCCACCCTTCACCCACAAATACGCTCAACCCCAAAAATAAAGTTAATTTTTTTTAATAATGGCAAATTTTGATTTTTTTTTCTTTCCTTCTTTCTTCTTCCGTGGACATACGTCCTACACCTCCATTAATGTCTTCTTTCTCTTAGATTATTATAAATCTTCACTAATAATTTCTCTATCATCAATTTCTTTTGAGAAAATTCTCCAGTGCATTTTCATGAACAATTCACTTGCCAACATTTTAACCTCAAATAATTTCATCTTCATGAAAAATGGCACTAATTAATATCAATAGAGCAAAGTTCACTAATTTTATCCAATTTTCATCAATAAATTTACACTATTTAGTTTATCTAAAAATAAAAATCGAAGAAGAAGATTAATATACAAACAATTTTTTTTTTGTCAACTCCCAGGTTCTTGTTCTATTAGGGTGGAACTAAATTCACTTTTGAATTGTTAAGGGGGTATTTAAACGTCCGTATAGTTTAGGTGTTTAAGTAAATTTCGCTGTCAAGTTTGGAGGGAGGAGGTTGTCTTTTCCCAATAGATGTACTACACTATGTATAAAAGTAATTTTGTGCACAATATAGATGTATTATAAGTGTCTTAAAATATATGATATTTATTTTGATAAAAAAATTTGTATCATATATTAAGTGCACTACATATGCAATATAAATATAGTAAAATTATATAGTAATAAATAATAAATAATTTTTAAATATGATATATATAGATAAGTTTTTCAGCTATCATTAGTAATACCAGGCCCACCAGCTAAAAGCTTCACCGAAAATTCAGCCCAATTTGCCAGCCCAAGTAAATTCAGCTGCTGATTTTGAGGATCATAGAAATGAAAGTTTGAGCTTTGCTTCTTACCAAAGACCGACATTAGATCTGCATATACATACACATCAAATATAATATATACACATCAAATTAAAAAACTAATAAATGTATTTACGTGTGTTGGGAGTGTCAAATGAACCAACCGTCCAGGCAAGTTGCGTGGTAAATTAATTATAACACGTCATAACTCATAGGGGATCAATATGTAGGGTTCAATCAATTAATT
This sequence comes from Solanum clarkiae, assembly GCA_011800125.2. Lineage (NCBI taxonomy): Eukaryota > Viridiplantae > Streptophyta > Magnoliopsida > Solanales > Solanaceae > Solanum > Solanum clarkiae. The sequence goes on along the minus strand of JAABOM020049199.1, from coordinate 14,775 downwards.
TACAGTATATATATATATAGAAATAGTTAAAGTATACATAATATATATACTAGTTATGTATAGGTATCTACAATACAAGTATGCACAACTTATATAATTTATATATTTTTATAAACTAGGTTATCCAAAGACGTTGGATTGTAATTTTCCCCGACTAATAGCACTGGCCTTTTTTTATTTGTTTGTTTTGATATAATTTGTTTAACCACTCATAAGACATCCTTTTCGTGTGTATGAGAGAGAGCGGGGACGAGAAAGCATAGAGAAATTAAATATATTTTGTTTGTAATTTATTTTTAAGGTGATAGAAATAAATTGCATGTAATCACAAATAAAATATGAAAAAATAAATTTTTATTGATAAGCATGTGGGTACAAATCTATTACTCTCTTGATTCTTCTCTCATTAGATATATCTCCATGATTTGAGGGTCGTTAGTGGCGTATTTCTCGAACGTAGGATGATTCTGACCTCCTTGAACCATATTTTGATCTCTTGATAAATATTCTAGGATTTATGGGATATTTGAGATATAGACAAGAATTAGGATTTAGGGTAAACATTGAAAGAGTCCCATAAAATTTAATCAACTCCCTCACCCCCCCCCCCCAACCCAAATAAATAAATAAATAAATAAAAAACCCATAATTTCTTTATAAGTTAATCTGAAGTATATATCAAACCTAAGTTGTTTTAAACTTTTTATGGGTGTATTTGAGCTAGGTCTAAATTAATTCAATCAATGAATATATTCCTATTCAAATTGATATGGATAAACTAATGAATATAGTGGAATATATAAAAATCTATATGCCTTTAATTAAAGATTTCAAGTTGGAGCTTCTGAATAAAATTGCTCGCCTTTCATTTTAGTAACCTTAATTAGCTGCAAAAAACAAAAACCAAATGAGAGATGAAAAAACTAATTATACTACTTATATGGAGGAAATATGAGTCCTAGCCATTTGTCAATCCAATAATTATGAGGAAGTGATGAATGCATAGAAAGTGTTTAAGAATGACATGATGGTGAAAGTGTACTAATTCCATCTTTGAATCCAAGAATTTGGACCACACCAATTGGCAGTGGACTGCATGTGCTTTACATAGCACACGAAAAATCCACTTGGAGATCAAGTTTTCTCTGCATATAGTTAACTAATTATATATAATCATCATTGCTAATCTGACCAAATTAAGGCAGCCTTTAGAAAGGGCATGTGATATATATCTTGCTAATCAATTAATTATCCTACTAAAAAAAGCTAGTGTGGTGCTTGTGCACTATATTAAATGTCTTCTTTATGTTCATTCAAAATTTAATTGTTGCAATGAACTCCTCAGACTTTCGAATTTATAAGTCTAAAACTTATTATTTAAAGAAATCTTTAGTGATATGTTACATATTTGAACATATATTCCATCTATCTATACACATATTGGGGGAGGTGATCAGATTGACGAAATTTCATTCACCGAGGACATGAACTTACACAAAAATAGTAGAGGTCGCGTATTAGGATGACAGCCTAATAGGTTAGTAAAGACAGATTGATGTGATATAGTAGGTTAATTTTTCGTATTTACATGTTATCATTTGCTTTTCATTATTAGTCGTTTTCTTTCCCTTTTTTTTTTCATTATCTAGTGTACTCTGCTTATGGGATTTGATTCTTGAGATGAGAGTTTTTCGAAAACAGATTCTCTATATCTATGAGATAGTGGTAAGATCTGCATACATTTTATCCTCCTCAGACCCTACTTGTAGGATTCACTGGGTATATTGTTGTTGTTGATGGAGCTTTTTACAGCTTGAATTTGTAGCAGTCTGATTACAACTTTTACAGTCGATCATGCATTTTCTTTGAAGATCCTATGTATGCCTTAATGGAGTGCTACTTTATTTGGAAGGTTCTTCTTTTACTCATGATAAGCTTTGGCCTTAGGACCACTAATTAGTTATTCATTTGCATAAAGTATATACATCATGCACATAATGATGATCCACCTGCCAACTTTCAAAGTTTCCAGATATATGCAATGTTATTCTTGAATCCTAGACCAAATGAGTTTTGGTAGGAATTCTACTTTCAATATTCCAATCATTTTTTTTTACTTTGTATAACAACTAATAATTAGGATGGGTTGCTTGAGATTTTTTAATTATCAAACCAAACTGAATTTTAAAATTTTAAAATCAAATGACATGTATTCTCCTCCATTGTTTAAGCTTCTCAAATAATTCAGACTTTTCCTTTAAGAAACAAATTCATCATACATGACATGAGAAGTGATTAAGAGTAGCATGTAACAACAACCGACTAGTCCAAATATGTCTTAGCGCACCAGCTCCATAGGCTTTCTCTAAACCTCAAGAAATCTTTTAATTTTTAATTGTTGTATTATGATTGTCTCGATTGACATGACGTAGATTCTTTCTTCCATGATTGACGTGCTTTTTCGTCATTTGGCCCAAACAAGACAATTTTTTTAATCTACTAATTGTGATACAGTCATACACCTCAAATATGATACACATGTCTAGAGTTGTAATGTGGCATGAACATGTCAAGTTAGCAAGTCAGAATCAAAAGGAAAGACCAGAATCTGTAACTGACATAGAAACCACGAGCCAAAAGATTCCTAAAGGTGCTCCTGGAACCACTTCAACATGCCAGACTTGGAATATGGATCGTGATTTGTATTACGGCTTGTAGATCGAGTGATTCCGAGAATAGAAAAATTAGACAGTTTTAAGTGAAGGATATTTTGGATATTTTCTACTCCTCTAACTCCTAAATTATATCATTTTGATCTTACAAATCGGTCCTATAACCTTTTTTACACTGCAAATCCACCTCATTCCCAATTAATCACCCAATTCATCAAATTCTCTCCAAGTTTTTTCTTCTCCAAGGTTCTATAAAAGATCAAGCTAGGATTCTTCGATTCCAACTATTAATTTTGAGTTTTCTTCAACGCTATCAAGGTATATGAGTATTCATATACTCGTGGACTCCTTTTATCCATGAAGCCCAAGAAATTCCTATCTTTTCAATAAAGTTTAGATGCATGAGTTGGGGATTTTGATCAATTATCACTCGGTCTTATGAATTATGCTTTATGTCACAGCCCGAAGTCGAGTGTGATGACACTTGTCTTTAACCCACTGAGACAGGTCGGTCCAAATAGATAATAATAAGATATAATGCGGAAGCTAAAATGATAATACAATATAAATAATAAAGATTTAAAGCATAAGAGGCATAATCAAATCTAAAATCATCCCAGAACTGGTGTCACATGGTACAAGATTCTAACCTGATCAGAATTACAAAAAAAATAATAAAAGTCTCAATAGTCTTTGTTTCTTAAGTAGCACAAAACTAATAAAAAAGTCTGACAGTCTTGAGTGTAGGTTGGAGCAACAAGCTACAACCTCTCAATCTATCAATAACTTGGTCTATAAGAGAATAGGAGTATCAACAAGATCCAAGCTCACAACCTACACATCTGTAGAAAAATAAGGGTGAGTATCAAAAGCACCCAACTAGAAGACCTAAACACAAGTAGAGAATAAAGAACTCAGAAACTCCTTCCTTCCCAATCACATACCTCTAAAACTACAAAATTTGCACGCAGAAAAGGCTAACATACACAATATAGATAATATAGAATCACAGTCTCAGTCAACAACATCTTAATCGATCAATCTCAAGAGTATACAAGGACAGAGTCAATTAATACATCACACTTAGTACCAGTTAACACGATTAAGCAAGGAATGAAATGGGATGAGATGGAATGTCATTATATGCATGCATATAATGCAATGTCAAATAATTACAATACATGTCTTTCCTACAATACATATCCAATGATATAGTTATACTGGAACCCATGGGGGACACACATGGACCATGTCTCCGCTGGAACCATTTTTCTTCGGCATTTACTTTCATATCTTGCTGGAACCACTTCCTTTTCGGCTTTTCTTTTCTTTTCTTTTCTTTTCTTTTGTTCTTTTTCTAGCCGAAACCATCTTTCTTCGGCTTTTCTTTTCCAATTTTTTCTTTTTCTAGCCAAAATCAATTTCCTTAGGTTTTTCATCATCAATGGGACATCAAACAAATACATGCCATCACGATACAATAATCTATACTATATTAAAAATGTGAAGGCCTTTAGAAATGTTGTTTTAACTTTTTGCCCTTCATTAAAATACTCTACTTTAGATAAAATCATCTTTTCGTTATTTTCCTTAATAAATTATTTTATCTTTCATTTATTTAGTTTCAAGATTCACTTTTGAATTAGAATTTCTTTATATTTAGAATTCACTCTTGATTTAGGACTATTCTATATAAATAATTGTCTAAGAAAAAAAGAAAAATATTATTATTTTGCTAATATTTAAGACTTCGAAATATTAAACTACTCCTTTTATATTTAGCGGTTTTTTCTAAAATCAAAATTTTGATCAATTAATTATTTAACTGCTAACTATTCAACTCCAAATTATTAATTTATGTATTCACAAACTATTAATATATCTCTATATTTAAGTAATTGAATTCATGTTCTCATCTTTGCCTGTTGATAACAAATTAAACTATTTCATCAAATTAATAACATTTATTTAATTTTATTTGCATGAATATAGTATTTATTTTAATGATAAATACTATTTATATATAATATTTAGACTGATATGACGCATACGTGCAAAGAATGTAAAATAAACTAGTCACTCTCATAAGCATGATCATATGCAAAATGTCCACATAAATCATTTATGAATAATCAACAATCATTCCCATTTTTGTTTCAACATTTGTAACATCATCAAAACATCATATAACAATCACATTATATCATAGCTGAGGACTACTCCTCAATAAATCTGCATTTCACAAGTATTCATTTCAACAATTTCAACAAATGTTAGGTTATAAACCTAGCTCAACATCGCATGTAGAGTACTTCAATAATCATTTCCACATAACATGAGTCAAGCTAAACATTTAGATCAATATGAATAACTTATACATATCAATAATCGGTATAATAAGCTCAATTCACATTATCAACTCAAGGGCTATTATTATGATAACAAGTACACATCAATTCAAAAGTCAATGTATATATATTATCACATCAACATCCCATTACCCAATCATATTTGCTAATTTATTTCACCAATTCCTAAATATACACAAAGAAAGGAAGATACCAAATTCAATTAAACTCAACAAGGTTTATAATTCACTTACTTCAAATTAGCCGAACAATCAATCCAACAAGAATGCCTTTCCTTTCCAAATTGAATCTAAAGAACCATTTCGTGTCACGATCTGACTTTATAAGTCATGATGGAGCTTACCTTACCCCTGATAGGCAAGCCTAACTCTGTCTCAAAACAGCTAGTAACAGGCACAACAGAAATAGCTGAACGAGACCTAACATAAGATTGACTCATACTAGACATACATACATACATATATATACATATATATATATATATATATACACAAAAAAAAATATTATAAACTCCATCCCAAGACCTGGAATTCACTTGTATAGAACCATTATAGACACGATGCAATACACTAATCATAATACATCTCTCTCTATATATACAGAATAAAAATAATATACAAAACAAGTCTCAATTCACAAAAGATAGCCATTGGTATAGAAAGAGACTGGAATGATCCAAGGACGTCCGATGCTCACCACTAGTCTCTAATATACAACTACCAGGGGAAGAATCAATGCTGTTATCTCATGCTAGGACATGCACCATGAAATAGATGTAGAAAGTAAGGGTGAGTACTTGGTATATGGTACCCAATATATATTATATGCCGACTGAGTAAGAATAATAAATAAAGTAGGGATACACTTAGTACAACTTCATAAGTGTCTAATCACAAAAACTTGATACATATGCTGGCGAACATGAAAGTAACCAAGGATTGGACAGCTGTGTAGTAGTGTACATGGGTGGAAGCCCCTACTATCTATACCTATACACCGACTGGGCCCCTATAAACTCAGAAGGTATATGCATGCACAATGATAAGGTGAGTAGGTATAAGGTTTGGATGTTGTGTCTAAATGGAGCTCGTGAACCAATTATAGTACCCACAACCACATTTCTGACAGTACCCCTAACTAAGATTTTAACCTACTCTATATACTCGGTCCATACTTCAACCAAACAACTTTAACTTTAACCAAAAAACTTGGACTTCAACCCAAACAACCCAGATATCAACCTAGGAAAAGGTCATACGTGGCAAGTAGTCTACCTTGACCCGTGGGCCTTGACTAGCCCAAAATTTCCTCTATCAATGCTGACTTTTACGATGATTATCAGTCTATGGTTGTACAGACTTCAACTGTATATCCTTTACTCTGGGGTATACAGAGAGTAACACATTCTTGTTTACACACTGTCCTAGTGGATAGATATATAATCTTGTGTAGAAAAATATTGGGCCTTTAGTCATGAGGGACTTCACACAAGTGTCAGGGTGACGTTGCCAGTCCCCTTATATAGAGTTATCATTGAGTTATATCTTGAGTTACTTACCTATTGATTTTTGACATCCCTAATCCTATATAAGTATTTTTTTAATTCTTTTAAGTCTTTTGCTAATTGAATAAGTGACGAGACCAGATGGTTTACTTGAAAACCAACAATGATTTCTGAGTGTTAATCAAGCTTACAATACCCCCTCGGGACATGACATTGATTATGTGTTTGTGGCAAGTGGACTTCTTAACCCTTTGTTAAATATGCATAATGTGTTGAGGAGCAATGAAATTTGGCGAAGGCCTTGATATTTGTAGTCACATGTTTATATTGAATGATTCTAATGATGAAATGGGGTAGAAAAGGAAATTTAATTATATATTGATATGTGATACATTGTGGATAATTTGAAAAGAGATATTGACTCTTTATTGGTGATTTATCATGATTGAGTTGATATGGACTGCGAATTGATATGAAATTTAAAATTTTCTAATTATTTGTGTGAACATGCTTATTTGTATTGGTTCTTGTCACAATGCGAACCTGGAAGGACATGGCGAATAGGAACCCGAGAGTTTCAAACAACCCCCAAAGTATCCATGTTCACATCATTGGTTCAGAAGTGTATTCAAATAGTAAACACATAGTTCTAAGGGACGGGAAAGTAGGACTCATACTATGGGGATATCATAGGGATGAGGAATTAACATGGAATCATATAGCACACAACACACAAGAACTAAAGGGCGGGTAAGTATGGCTCACTCTATGGTGGCAATTCGGGGCTTAGGATCTTTCACATCATATCATATACTCAAATCATAAAGCTTATAACCAAATCACATAACAATATCCATTAGGTAGCCAAGACATAACATAACCTTCCATCATAACATTTAGTATATAAATGTAAAGGAGTGTACGAGATGTCCAACATTACCTTTAGTCATAAGATAGGATGGGGGCTAAGACATACCCCGGGCTCACCCTCAAACTAAGTGAAATAAGTAAAACACCATACGTAGAGGAATGGTGGTTTGTCCACAGAAGATAGGACTCACCACAACAAGCAAACCTTTTGATCCTAGCTAGACATCGTATGATGGGTGAATGTACTCCTCGGTCCTTACATGGTGAGATCATGTAGGTAAAAGTATGAGTTAGTACGTTTGAATGTACTAAGTATGAGGGCACGCAATGCATATGACTCACCAAACCTACATTCAATATGTTAGATGACAAGGGCACATAATATAGAAGGAAGTATATACCCAAAGAAGAGTAGTATACAATATGTCATGAAATTCAAGATGCATGAAACGTAATAATACTAATATATTAGTGAATATGTGACCTGAATCAAAAAGAGTAAGAGCAAGCGAGCTATTACTTAGAATCCCGATGAAATTCTCTCACCGGTAAAGAGGTGGTCCACTTGCCAAAGGTAAACCATACTTCACCTTACGGACAGCCCTATTTCGTATGAAACAACCTTTCTTACGGGCAACCCCATTTTGTATGAAGGAACCTTCCTTACGGGCAACCCCATTTCAAATAGAATTTTCATAATATTTGATATCATACTTCACCTTACGGGTAACTCCATTTCGTATGAAGCAACCTTCCTTACAGGCAACCCCATTTCGGAAATGATTTTCATATACACATACCCATGATTGGCTCATGGTTCAAGGAAAGGGAGAGGGCCCCCTAATCCATCGGTACTAAGTCAAACATCCCACATGAATACTTATATATACATGCTTTCAAAAGAGGCAATGGTTCTTTCAAATCATTTCAACGCACTTGTAGGTTCAAAAACCAAATATATTTCTCATACACTCATAATTAAGTTCAAAAGCCAAATCATAGTTCATAATCATGATATTCATGCATAGGAATAACTCATTTTCATATACGAGATGGTGCAAGCACCCAAAATGCTCAAAGAGCCATAATAATAGACATTTATGTGATCATATTCTTGTCATAGTCAATATCTTATCAAAATCATATACATAAATATAATTGGGCTTAACCCATTTTATGATTTTCATAAAAACCATAGTCATGTATGCATATGCCATGAATGAGGTGAGATTAACATGGGCAATAGAGATTTAAACTTAAATCAACAATACATTATGAAATTCTAGTAAAACCACAAGTAAAATTCACATTAAATAATAACATATATTACTCATGCACAAATCAAGCTTTAAAAGGGACATGCACTTTCATAACTTCATAACTTCAATGCATTTCATCATATATGGCTTAATTTACTTCAAAACAATAAATAAATATAGTCCATATATTAATTAAATTTAATAAACAATAATATTGAAAATTCATATTTAAAGTAAGCTAAAATTCATGAAAATCACTTGAAAAGATTTTGGGTCTTCTTGGTTGAAAGAGACCAAGAATTAAACCCACATACCTTAACTAATGAAGAAGATTCAAGGAGAAACTTAAAAAAGGATGAGCCTTTCCTTGATCCCCAAGCTTAAAACCCACAAGAGTTCCTTGAAAGAGACTTGAGAAAATTTTGAAATGTGAAGAATGTATCTTCGAGAGGCTAGACAGGGTGCTGCTGAATGATGAATTTTTGAAAATTTTTCCAAATTGTGAGGTATAACATCTGTCTAGGCAAGGTTCTGATCATGTCCCTTTGCATGTCACTTGTAGGACTAAATGTGATAATATCAATAAACCTTTCAGATTTCAAAATTTTTGGTGTAAGCAAAAACGTTTTAACGATATTGTTAGAATGAATTGGGCTGTGGACTTCAAAGGATCACCTTTTATGGAGTTGTATGTAAAGTTGAAAAAGGTTAAAAGAGCCTTAGTGGAATGGAGCAAAATTGAATATGGAAACATATTCATAACAAAGGCCACCATGGAGGATATAATCAGTATGAAGGAAACTCAACTTGAGTTAGATCCATCACCTGAGAATAGGATATAGTTGAAAAGGCAGAGCCAAATTTGAGAAGATTGTTAAAGTTGGAAGAAGACTTTTGGAAATAGAAATCAAACATGCAATAGTTCTCTCATGGAGCAGAATGTTAGGTTTTATTATTCAGATGTGCAAGGGAGGAGGAAAAAACTTTATTTGAATGAAAGCGTGGATGAATAGGGTAATACTTGGAATAAAGGAACTGATATTGGGGGTAAAGCTGTAGAGTTCTTCATGAATCAATTCAGGGAAGACAACTACCCTCAAAATTGGTCAATGCTGGAACAAATACCAAAATTAATCACTAAAGAAGAAAATGCATCTATGTCCAGACTGCCAGACATGGAAGAAGTGAGGGAAGCTATATTTGAACTCAGTAGGCAGAGTGTTGCAGGACCTGATGGCTCCTCAGGTCAGTTCTTTCAAAAGTGTTGGGATATAGTGAAGGAAGATGTAACTACGGTTGGTAAGGCTTTTTTTTTGCGGACAATAACTTTCAAGATATGTAACTCATATCAATCTGATCTTGTTACCAAAGAAGCAGATCCCCAAAACTTTCTCTGACCTTAGATCAATCAGTCTTAACTCTTTTATTAACAAGGTCATTTATAGGGTTCTCTAAGATAGAACAGTTATGGTACTGCGAAGAATCATCTCACAGAACTAGGATAATTTTATTAAAGGGAGAAGTATTATTGAGAATGTATTATTGGCCCAAGAGATAATAAGGGACATCAACAAAAGAGATAAAAATTTTGATGTGGTAGTGAAGTTGCAGATGACTAAAGCTTATGATAGATTGTCTTGGGTATACTTGCCAAAAATTATAAGGAGTTTTGGTTTTTCTGAGGTCATTATTGACATGGTGTGGAGGCTAATTTTCAATAATGTGTTAATCAATGGCTAAGCCCATGGACTGTTCCAATCTTCAAGAGGACTTAAGCAGGGTGATCCTTTATCTCCTACGCTTTTTATTACTGCTGCTGAGGTACTTTCAAGGGGGTTAAACAACCTACATGCAGACAAGGATTTTAGAGGATATGACTTGCCTAAATGGAGCCCTGAGGCAAACCACTTATTCTTTGCTGATGATATTATTCTCTTCTATTTAGGTGATAGACAATCAATTATCAAAATGATGACTGTTTTGAGAAGATATGAAGAGATTTCAAGCGAACTCATCAACAAATCAAAGTGTTTTTTCTACCTCCATTAAAGAACACCTTTGATTGCTACCATCAGACTAAGGAAGTTGACTGGAATTAGGTAAGGTGACTTCCATTCATGTACCTAGGTTGTCTAGTCTTTAATGGCAGATGGAAAGGGAGCTAACATTAGAAAGATATCTAAAAGGATTTTTACTTGGTAGAAAGATTGTACTCATTAAGCATGTCTTACAATCAATGTCTATACATCTGTTATCTGCCTTATGCCCACCCAAAAATGTACTTAAAACTATGCAAAAAATATTTGCTAAGTTATTTTAGGCAAACAACAGGGGCAGAGAGGAGAAAACATTGGTTAGTATGGGAGGATTTATGTTTACTAATGAGTGAAGGTGGTTTGGGATAATAGGGCCTTAACTGCTAAATTGTGGTGGAATTTCAGAACTGCTATAGGGTCTTAATTTGTAGGGTAACTTCATGGCAAATAAATATTATAAGAAGATGTATCCTGCATATGTCCTGAGTAATGGTGCATCACAGATTTTGAGAAAGATGATAAATATCAGAGATGAAGTGGAGCCTTACATTTAGTGAAAAATTAAAGGTGGAAACTCTAGTTTCTGATTTGATATATAATTGGACCAAATTTGAGGTACTTTACTACACCGAGGAGGAGGTTGTTATAGAGGAAAAAGTGGAATGCAAAGAATTCATACAACAATCAAGATGGAAGGAATAGCCCATCAAAGAAAAGTTGTCTGCAGAGATGGCTGAAGACATCCTAAATAATATTACTCCTGGAGACACAACTCAAAATGATAAGGCTTGGTGGACCGCTCATTCTTCTGGAATATTTTTACTGTCAAGTTAGCATATGAGTTATTCAGAAAGAAGAGAGGGATCTGGGAGTTGTACATGATTGTCTAGATTAAGGGGTTGCCAACCAAAATATCCTTCTCTTTGTGGAGAGTCTTAAAAAGGAAAATCCCCACAGATGATGTGCTGAGAAGTATGGGAATTTCTATGGTGTTTAAATATGGATGCTGTGACTATGGGTGTGTTAGGACCTGAACCATCTTTTTCTAACAGCACCCATAGCTTTAAAGCTATGGAAGCATTTTGTTACATATGTAGGTTTCAAGATGGAGAGCACCAATTTACACTCAACACTAAGGAGGTGGTAGGACCATACAAAACAGTTGAGGCCAAATAGATATTACAGGCAATTCCTGCTGTGCTTATCTGGGAGTTGTGGGAAAGAAGGAATTCCCTGAGGTATGAGAAAGATACTACATACTGGAAGGTGGAGAAGAATTGCCTAAATACTTTGAGCATAATGATTAGAACTCTCTTCCCTCAATAGAAACAATTACCAATCACATGGACGGATTGCTTTGATTTACCCTAAGGTATGAGAAAGAGACTACATACTGGAAGGTGGAGAAGAATTGCCTAAATACTTTGAGAATAATGATTAGAACTCTCTTCCCTCAATGGAAAGAATTACCAATCACATGGACGGATTACTTTGATTTAATTCAAAGATATCAGCCTATGCTTCAGGTAGAGATTGTAAGATGGAAAACCCCTTAGAGTGGATGGGTTAAATGCACAACACTAATGGTGCATGTAAAGGTAACTCAGGCAGTAGCTCTTATGGATTTTGTATCAATGATAGTCAAGCCAATCTAGTCTATGCAGAATCACAACAGATTGGGGTGACCACAAACATTGTTGCTAAGGATATGGCTATCAAGACTGCTTTGTTTTACTGTTCTAAGCAAAGTATAAACAACATTATATTAGAGATTGATTCGCTTTCCTTACGGAATATTCTAAATAAAACTTGGAAAATTCTATGAAAAATCATTGAATTAGTTAAAGATATTAAAGCAAAATAACAAGTCATGAACATTATCATCAAGCACATACTCAGAGAAGACAACCAACTAGCAGATTACTTAGCGAATATGACATTTCTGGCAGAAAATAAGTTAACATTCCATTCATTCAATCAACTACCAACCTTGGCTAAAGGTATGCTAAACACAGACAAACATGACATACCCATAATACGAATAAGAGTAGGGAGCAATAACAAAAACAACGGGCAGAATCAGAAATATACACAAGGACTAGACAAATAACCATTTACAAAATGTTCCTGAAAACAAAAAAGGTACTACTTCCTACTCCTAGGATATTCAGCTCTCAAAAATATTTAAAACTAGCAAGGGGGTAAGAACCATGACCAAATTAGGCATCAATACATGCATCCAAAGCCAAAGCGACCCGCAGCCTCTTGAGCAACTCCACTTCTCCTTGGGGCTCTCTGCAACATATCAGAACTTCATTCAGAAATAGATATGAGGAAATGGCATATATATGAAGATAAAACCTACGTTTTAGTGTGCTTAGCTTGGATAGGGTACTGGTTCGTCAAAAGAGAAAGTCTACACCGGCAACATCTGCTTAGAAACGGAGAATAATCAGTGAAGACCGATTGGTAACAAGATTGAGAGAAGACATACCTTTGATAGCTGATGATGACCACCATAAGAACCTGATAAAGGAAATTTGTCACCCAAAAATGGTGGAAGGGGAAGCAGAGAGTGGGTAGCCAAGGAGATATTCAGGTGATATAGCCAAGAACAACGCCCAAATTAGGAAGCAAAAAGCCCTAGGGTTATTCTTTTATGTTTCAAGGGTCGATTTACACCGACATAAACCTTGGACCATTGCTATGAATTGGGCCTGGCCTGGCATTATTTTTATGGTTTAAGAAATAAAAACCGGCCTCGAGCCCAAATTTAATTTTTAAAAAAATGAATGAGAGGAATAGAGTTTAGGTCAATCAGAAGTTTCTAGGTAGCATAGGAAGTCACAAAATACCCTTAGGATAAATTGTAATTATGAAAACACCATTAATGAAATGAGTTGAAAAATTAAATAATGTTGTCTCAAGGAGCTATATGGTCTATGACACACCACATGGACCGTATACTCGTCCGTAAGCCAACACTTAGAAAAAAGTACTTGACGAAGGTCCGAAAGGTTAATCCCATATAAAAAAAATTGACGAAATTATCTTCACAGGAGGACACATGGGCCGTGTAGTGTCACACGGGTTGTGACACTGCCCGTATCCCTCCCCTTAGAAAATGTTTCACGAAGAAGTTACGTGACGGTGATTCCATACTTAGAAAAATTTTACTTTGGAAAACATATATATAGGAGGCCATACGGGTCATGACACCCCACACGAGCCGTGTACTCGGCCGTGTAACCATACTTGGTCCCAAAATTGTGGAATTCCAAGCTAAGGCCACCACAAGGTCCGTGAGGTCTCACACGGGCCGTGAGGGGTCCAAGTATGACGTACCTTAGTTTAAGTTGCTACATTTAAGGACCAACCACCCTCTTGAGGCCAAGAATCACTTCATGGAGGCTCCACATGAGCCGTACGACTTACATAGGCCGTGTGACCTCGCACGGACCGTGAGAGCTCCCATGGAGCGTCACCTTGGTCCAAAATTTCCCAAAATTAAAATTTTCAAGCTCATATAGAGTCGTACAATGTTCAGATCTTAACTGTTCTGGAATATTGTGATGATATTTATTGTGATGATTATGCCAAGAAAAAATGATTCCGGTGATGTTGAGGGGAAATGGTTCCAACAAATGATAAATATGCCGAGGAGAAATGGTTCAGTTGATACATGGACCTTATGAGTCTTTCACACATTATGTCCTAATATTCGGTGGATATGTATCACAGGATAAACATAGATCACTTTATTTGACGTACGTTTGATTTTATTTCATTGCAAATCATTATCATTTGTGAGCCAATTCTTATTATGGATGTTGTATATAAACTATATGTGAATTATTAGATTAGGTTAATCCTGTGTAGTTTGCAATAGTAGAGGTTCAACTGGAGTGTTGCGAGTACGTGTGTTATATACTACTTAGGGTTAATGTAACACCCCACACCTTACACTACACCACTAATACTATACATATGAAATATGACATGATTTGGTTAAACTAGCACTAGTTTTCAAAAGTACTTGAATCTCGCGTTAATGGGCTATACGTG
>JAABOM020049188.1:0-15853 GCA_011800125.2 Solanum clarkiae | reverse complement strand
CATGTATTTTCATATGTTGATGATCATCATAAACTTGTTTTCTTGAATTGAATACTTTTCATGAGATATTATATAAAACCCTATATGTTAACTTTTGAAAGCATGCATAAATGAACCTAGAGATAGAGTCTAGAGCCTTGACGTGAGTATGTCAATGGAAATCTTGATGTGAGTATGAGGTTGATGTATTTGATCTTGACGATCCTACGAGTCTTCCTAATTGAGTTCTTGATGTTATGTCTAAACAACTTCTTCTAATTAATGATTTGAGTCCTTGAGTTCTTAAATGAGAATTGAACTCATTGAGATGAGTTAAAGTCCCTTAAATAATATAGGACCCTTGAGTTTGAGTTAATTGAGATTATGAGAGTCTCAATGAGACTAATTGAGATGATGAGTGCCTCTACAAGGCAACTTGAGATGGTGACGAGGAGTCTTATGAGCATTAAGTCTTGGGAAGAGTATCTAGCACCAAAATGAGTAAGAGTTAGTTCACTTTCACTCATTACCTATGTCATCCTAGCGTAAGAGAGGATTGAACCAATACAAATCATGGTCCCCTCTCGAGTTTATATCCCTGAAATCAATAGAGGATGGTAGAGTTCAGATTCCTTGTGGATCATATTTGTCCCTTATCTGGCAAGTACAGGATGACTGTGGCAACATCAGCATGATCGTTATACAGCCCCTGGCTCATAAGTTGTTGTTATCGATTAAGAGAAACTCCCAGAAAGTTCCCAAACTGAGTAATCTGAGTCGAGATGAGATGGGCTGAGATGATGAGACGAGTTGAGATGAGATAAGTTGAGATGAGTCCTTCTGATATTTGTTTGATGTGGTTGATGAGTTGATGGGTCACTTGTCTACTCTTTATTCTTTCTTTAGATAGACATTTGACATGTTGATTGATTTCTATATTGATGTGGATTGTTGTTTTTATATTATTCTACCTGTTTCAGTTCCACTCAACTATTTTATATACCAGTACATTCCAAGTACTGACATCCTCTTTTGGACTGCATCGTATTATGATGTAGATATGCAGGATAGATCTTATCAGGAGGCAAATCGTTGAGGACCTTCGAGCGTTCAGCAGATTGGTGAGCCTCCCGTACTTTGGAGGATTCATTACATTATTTTCATCAAGCATTAGAGTTAGTGTTGCTTATCTTTTTATTTTGATTGAGGTAGCCATGGGTCTTTCATTGGGACCACCTAATAGTGATAGACGCTTCATAGACTAGAGTCAAATGTTGATATTGGAACTTGTCAACTAGTTTCTTTCTACTAGCCTTTCATTATATTATTATTTGAGACTAGATGATTAGATGTGCCCATTCATTCCTTATGTCTTCCACTGATTTGTAGAATGTGTGAATGGACAAATGTGATGAGGCCAAGTAGTTCTCTTGGGGACTAGCAATAATCTCTGGGTGCTAGACACATCTTGGGTCCCCTCCCGAGGTGTGACAAACTTGGTATCAAAGCACGAGTTCAAGTGTCCTAGGGATTCTATTAAGCTGTGTCTAGTAGAGTCTTGTTTACAGGTGTGTTGTTGACCACACTTGATAAACAGGAGGCTATAAGACATTAGGAATTGTTTCCCTTCATGCATGTTCTAAATCGTGCTATAGAGTTATACTCTATGAAAGTTCCATTCTAATTCGTGTTTTGTGCGTTACAAAATTGTGATCATGTGTCACACCCCGTGAGGGTAGCCTAGACGTGACTGACACTCGAATACTATTGCTAGCCCCCAAGCGGACCGCCTAGTCTCATTTGCCTTCGTTCAGTCTATTCATTAACGGAAGAAATAAGATAATAATAGTAATACAATTCTATTTGTGGGCTCAATACTATCAATATCAATCTATCATAGAAGAAATAGAATATCAAATGAAAATCTGACGGTAAAGAAAGGAGAGGGAAAGAACCCCCCAACATCAACATCAACATCTACGCCTGTGAAACCTCTATACTATAGTTTGAGACAGTACCATACAGGCCATGAATACAAAATCAAGGAAAAGACTGTCAATCAAAGAAAATAAACATCCTCCGAATACAGGGCCGGACTCACTACTGTATGCAAATATAGAAAGCTCTGAACCTCAACGATCGAGCTACTGAAGTCCTCGGTCTATCGAATATGCATCATAAAATGATGCAGCGCTAGAGGGGTATTAGTACGCGGAATGTACTATATGTAAAATGGGCTAAAGAAAAGGAAACAATATAAAATCCCTCATCAACCACTCACCCTCACCTCAGAGTAAAGGACAAGACACTATCACCTCACTATCCATTAAATATCAAAAAATCATATCACATCAGAGTTCTATCATCCTGAAATCATCTGGGAGTTTCTATATCTGACAACCAATACCTATGAGTTGGTAGTGATACAACAAAGAGATGTCGTTGCCACATCTATCTAGTACCTTGCCGGTGTAAAAGAAGAGTCTGTCAGTGGACCCAAAGTCTATCAAGTCCTCTTTTGGGACAAAGGAATCATCCGCTTTCACGGTCTAATCCTCTCCTACGCTGGCCACATATTTAATGGGTACGAGTGGGACTTATTCTTACCTATTTCGGTGTTAATACTCCTCCCAGAACTCAATTTGCTCATAAGTCTATCAATCCATCCAGAACTTTCATCACCTAATTTCTATGGGCAAGACTATCTTTTCAAATTCAAGGGAATATATTCATTCAGCTCTATCAATATTATTTTCAGCTATCACAGTCATCAACAGACTCTCCTTAAGACTCAGACTCAGTCATACATTGCATTCAGACATTGAAGGCTCTAGATATCCCCCTAAGTTCATTATTCAAGTCTTTACAGAGAGAATTTATAAAAGTTAAATCACACACATAAATATGTAAGTATACAATAAACTTTAAGCATGTTGATCATCAATTCAGGATATGAAAATATAATTTAAAGAATATATTTAAGAGCTCAAGATAATATCCAAGAATTTAATGCAAATATTCAAGAACTTTAAAGAATCATAATTCAAGACTTCTAGAAATTTATTTTTCATTCTAACTCTACATTGGAACATGGAAGAACAATTTTCATGCTTTTGGGTAGCCTTTGCATACCTGGAGTGAAGAATCTTCAAGTTTTCTCCAAAGAATTGAAAATTCAAAAGAAACCTTCACCTCTCTTGATCTTCTCCTCTCTCAGAACTTGTGTAAATCTTAGAAAAAAATGGGGGTTTTGAAACCCTTCATACGTATTTAGGCTTAGATAAATATTTTTGTCACATTAAAATATGTTGAAAAGGACAAAATTGCCCTTCCCGAATTAAAAGAAAAAATAAGAATTCGGGGACGACAAGTACTTCGTCTCGAGTAGGACACTGGTGATCATGGAGGGATGCGCACCAGTGTATTTTGGTAAAGTTTTCGGAAAACAATTCCTACCAAAAAATAAACAAAAATGACAAGTGCAAGTTCGCGTCCTTGGCACGTCGCGGAGAGCATGTAGATTTGCTACTGTTTTTGCACAAATTGTACAATTTTACAATTTGACCCGGTTGCTCTTAAATCGGGTCGAGACTACTTTCTGACTTAATTTTTCATGCTGATTGCAAATCCGGTCTCGGATTTCCCATCGGAGCTTTGGAAGAAGTATTGTACACACAATGTATTTTAGGGCCATTTTGGTAATTTTATAGGGTGTTACATCATCTCCCCCTTGGAATCATTCATCCTCGAATGATGAGAAAAGGTCGGATGAAACACGAGTAGCCCAGAACTCATCTCATTCTCAATCGGGAACGCTCGAACCTGTCCATCAAGGATTTGGACTGAAATTTCCTCGTATGATTAACTGTCTTTCAATCCCGTACTCTCCATCAGAATTGCCAAGGCTGGATCCCCCAAACAATTCTTCAGCATAGATACATGAAACACCGGGTGAACTCTATCTAGCTTGGAGGGCAAGTCTAACTCATAAGCAACCTTCCCAATCCTTCTTACAACTGGTATGGACCAATATAACAGGGACTCAACTTTCCCTTCTTACCAAATCTCATGACCCCCTTCATGGGTAACACTTTCAAGTATACCCAATCATCTACCTCGAACTCCAAGTCTTTTCTTCTCACGTCCGTATATGATTTCTGGTGACTCTGGGCTATCTTCAACCATTCCATGATGACTTTCAGCTTCTACGTAGACTGGTGTACGAGGTCAGGCCCAATTAACGCAGCTTCATCCACCTCGAACCAGCCAGTCGGGGACCTACATCTCCTCCCATATAGTGCCTCATATGGCGCCATCTGAATCCTGGCATGATAGTTATTATTGTATGCGAACTCAATCAATGGTAGATGAACATCCCAATTTCCCTCAAAGTCAATAACACAAGCCCTCAACATATCCTCCAAGGTCTGAATAGTGTACTCTGCTTGCCCATTTGTCTGAGGGTGAAAAGTGGTGCTCAAGTTTACCTTCATACCCAATCCCCTCTAGAAAGATCTCCAAAAGTGAGAGGTGAATTAAGCTCCTCTGTCCGAGATGATAGACAAGGGAACCCCACGCAACCTCACAATCTCACGAATTAAAGTTCGGCATACTCCTTAACCATATAAGTTATCTTAACCTCCATAAAGTGGGCTTATTTCGTCATCCTGTGAACGACCACCCATATCAAATCATGCTGCTTTTGAGATCTTGGTAAGCCGGTAACGAAATCCATGTTAATCACCTCTCATTTCCACTCCTGAATTTCAAAGTTATGAGCTAACGCACACGGTTTCTGATGTTCAACCTTAACCTGTTGGCAACTGGGACACTTGCAAACAAATTCAATAATGTCTTTCTTCATCCTATTCCATCAATAGACTTCCCTCAAGTCGTGGTACATCTTGGTAGATCCAGGATGAATGGAATACCTCATGCTATGAGCCTCGGCCATGACTCTGTCTCAAACACCATCAACATCTGGTACACACAATCTCCCTTGATATCTCAATACCCTATCCCCTCCTTGGAGAAAACAATTACCTTCTGCTTGTGAACCATTTCTTTCAATTGGAGTAAGACAGGGTCTTGGTCTTGCTTTTCTTTCACCTTTGACACCAAAGATGAAGCAGAACCATTCTAAACATTAACCCCGCCTTTGTTATTCTCCTCAATTTGTACTCCCAATCAAGCCAATCTATGCACCTCCTTGTCTAATTCTCTCTTCCCCTACTCCACATGGGCAGTGCTACCCATGGACATCCTGCTAAGAGCATCAGCAACAATGTTAGCCTTACCTGGGTGGTAGAGGATGCTCATATCATAATCCTTGAGCAACTCTAGCCACCTCCTCTGCCGCAGGTTGAGCTCTTTCTGACTGAACACGTACTGCATGCTCTTATGGTCGGTGAACACGTCCATATGCACTTCATATAAATAGTGACGCCAGATCTTAAGTGCGACTACCACAACTGCCAACCATAGATCATGAGTCAGATAATTCTTCTCATGGACTTTAAGTTGTCTGGAAGCATAAGCCGTCACCTTCCCTTTCTGCATAAGCATACACCCCAATCCATCTCTGGATATATCACAATATATCACAAAGTCACCCATCCCGTCTAGTAAGGTCAACACTGGTGCTGTAGTCAATCTAGTCTTTAATTCCTGAAAGCTCTTCTCACATGCCTCAGACCACTGAAACTTGTCCTTCTTCTAAGTAAGCTTTGTCAAAGGGGATGGCAGAGAAGAGAAACCCTCCACAAATCTGCGATAGTACCCGGTCAAACCCAAGAAACTTCTTATTTCTGTGGGAGAAGTGGGTCTTGGCTAGTTTTTAACCACCTCAATCTTCTGAATGTCTACCCGAATACCATCTCCCGAAATAACATGGCCTAAGAAAGCCACTGACTTGAGATAAAACTCACACTTGGAGAATTTTGCATACAACTCATGATCTTTGAGTGTTTGCAAAACCACTCTAAGCTGATTAGCATGCTCCTTTTCATTCCTCGAATACACTAGGATGTCATCAATAAATACCATTACGAACATGTCAAGATATGGTTTGAATACCCTATTTATCAGGTCCATGAAAGCTTCAGGTGCATTTGTCAACCCGAAGGACATGACCAAGAACTCAAAGTGGCCATACCGTGTCCTAAAGGTTGTCTTTGGAATATTACTTTCCCTCACCTTCAACTAATGGTAACTTAATCTGAGGTCTATCTTGGAGAAACAAGTAGCACCCTGAAGCTGGTCAAAGAGGTCATCAATTCTGGGAAGAGGATACTTATTGTTTATAGTAACCTTGTTCAACTATCGGTAGTCTATACATATCCTCAAAGACCTATCTTTCTTACGCATGAATAGGATAGGTGCACCCCAAGGTAAGACACTAGGCCTCATGAAACCTTTCTCTAACAAGACTTTCAATTATTCTTTCAACTCTGCGGGAGGCATTCTATAAGGTGGAATTGAGATAGATTTGGTCTCCGGAAGGACATCAATCCCAAAGTCAATCTCCCTATCAGGAGGGACTTCACGAAGATCATCAGGAAAGACCTCGAGAATTTCATTCACAATTGGGACTGACTCAAGACTAAGAGACTCAACATCATCACACTTTACTCGCAGAAGGTGGTAAATACAACTCGTGTATATCAACTTTCTAGATCTAAGATGGGATATGAATTTACCCTTAGGGGTAAACAAACTCCCTTTCCACTCTAAGATAGGCTCATTAGGAAATTAGAACTTAACAATCCGGGTTCTACAGTCAATAGAAGCATAAAAAGCATGGAGCCAATCCATGCCCACTATTACATCGAAATCAACCATCTCCAACTCTATCAAATTAGCTAAAGTGTCTCTATGATAAATAGACAATACACAATCCCTGGAAACTCTCTCAGCTGGGATAGACTCACCAGTAGGAGTAGAGACAGAAAAGGGCTCAAGCAAAAACTCCGGAAGAATACCAAACTTTCTAGCCACATAAGGGGTCACAAAAGACAACGTGGCACCCGGATCAAGTGATACATAGCAATCATATGTAAAGACACGAAGCATACCCCTGACAACATATGATATAGTCTCCTACTCCTGACGATTACACATAGCATAGAGACGGTTCGTCCCCCTCTATTGGTTACCCATTGGAGGTGCTGTCAAAGAATGAGCTCTGCTGCTCCCCTTACCTCGCCTCCTCTTCGAACACTCGTAACTGAAATGACCAGCCTGACCACATGTGTAGCATACATCTTTTCCAACATGGCACTCACCCAGATAAAGCTTACCACACTTGATGCAAAGTGGCTTTACCGTTATACCTTGAGTCACACTGGCCTGAGATTGGGTGCTAGGGGTCCTGAAATTCTGATAACTCTGAGATTTCTAATCGTAGCTGGTTGGTTGTACGAGCGTACTTACTGTAAATGGTGCAGGATGTGATGATCAATTCTGAAAATAAGATTTATCACCTCTGTTCTGTCTCTGCGGGCTAGGATCATATCCTGCTGACTTCACCTTTCTGCTCGAATGCTCTTCTATATCCCTCCTATTATCTTCCTCTATCTGCTGGGCATACACTACAAGTCTGGAGATGTCCATACCAAGAATTAGCAATGCAACCTTACACTCTCTTTGCACATGTCTAGCCAGGCCAGACACAAATCTCTTCATCTTCCGCCTCATATCTTTTACTATCTCGGGAGCATACCTTGATAGTTTGATGAACTTAAGGCTATACTCCTTCATATTCATCCCTCCCCGCTTCAAATTCACAAAATCATCCACCTTTGCTTCCCTCAACTCTTGAGGAAAGAAGTGATCAAGAAAGGCGGCTTCAGAAACCTCTCATGCTGTAAGCTCTGCTTCCTCACCTCTACTCCCCTCCCACTGAGTATTACACACATTAGCCATGTCCTTCAGCTAGTAGGATGCAAGGTCAACTCCCTCAAGCTCATCCATATGCATAGCCCTTAAAATCACGTATATCTCATCAATGAAGTTCTCAGGTTCCTCCTCAACCTTTGACCTCGTATACACTGACGGGTTCATCCTCAAGAAGTCCCTTAGCTGGGTTGCAGCTGAGGGCTCCTGCGATCCAGAACTAGGAGCCTGAGGACCTTGGCTATTCCCCGGTGAGGCCACCAATTGAGTCAGCGTGGTGATGGTTCCTCTGAATCTGCCTCAGTAGTAGGAGCTAGCTGGGGCTGAGCAGGGGGCGCCTGAGGGACCTCAGCAGTCCTAGTGAGGCATCCCTATCTCCTGGTCTCAACCTGCACTAGACCCTCCGATTGGGTGTTCTCAGCAAAGAGAGTTGGGGCATCTCTTTAAGCGGTTGTTCTCGTGGGCGACATTTTCTGTAAGCGTAAAATGCATGAGTTAAAAGCAGGATTTGCACAAGTTAACTTTATAACACGATTTCAGATCATAGAAGAAGGGTAACACTTCCTAATGTCCTATAGCCTCCTGCTTATGAAGTGTGGTGCACAACACACCCATAAATAAGACTTTACTAGACAGGGCTTCATAAACTCCCTAGGAAACTCGAACTCTGGGATCTGATACCAAGTTTGTCATGCCCCGGGAGGGTACCTAAGACGTGACTTCCACTCGAAGACTATTGCTAGCCCCAAGCGGACCACCTAGTCTCATTTGCCTTCATTCAGTCTATTCATCAGCAGAAGAAATAAGATAATAATAGTAATACAATTCTATTTGTGCGCTCAATACGATCAATATCAATCTACCATAGAAGAAATAGAATACCAAATAAAAATCTGATTGTAAAGAAAGGAGAGGGAAAGAACCCCCAACATCAAAATCAACATCTACGCCTGTGAAACCTCTATACTATATTCTAAGATAGTACAATGACAGGCCATGACTACAAAAATGAAGGAAAAGACAGTCAATCAAATAAAATAAACATCCTCCAAATGTAGGGCCAGACTCACAACTATTTGGAAATACAGAAAGCTCTAAATCTCAACGATCGGGCTGTTGAAGTCCTCGGTCTATCAAATCTGCATCATTAAATGATGCAGCGCCAGAGGGGCATTAGTACGTGGAATGTACTGTATATAAAATGGGCTAAAGAAAAGGAAACAATATAAAATTCCTCATTAATCACTCACTCTCACCTTAGTGTAAAGGACAAGACACTATCACCTCACTATCCATCAAACATCAAACAATCATATCATATCGAATAAACCTATCTGGGAGTTTCTATAACCGAAAACTACTACTATGAGCTGGTGGTGAGACAACAAAGAGATGTCGTTGCAATATTCATCCAGTACCTTACCGGGGTAACGGACGAGTCTGTCAGTGGATCCAAAGTCTATCAAGTCCTCTTTTGGGACAAATGAATCATCCGCTTTCATGGTCCTATCCTCTTCTACGCTGGCCACGTAGTTAATGGGTATGAATGGGAGTCACTCTTACCTATTTCAGTGCTAATACTCCTCCAGGGACTCAATTTTCTCATAAGTCTATCAATCTATCTAGAACTTTCGTCACCCAACCTATATGGGAAAGACTATCTTTTCAAATTCAAGGAAATATATTCATTCAACTCTATCAATATTATTTTTGGCGATCACAGTTATCAACACACTCTCCTCAAGACTTAGACTCAGTCAGACATCACATTCAGATATTCAAGGCTCTCGCAATTCCCCTAAGTTCATTATTCAAGTCTTTACGGAGAGAATTTATAAGAGCTAAATAACAGTAACAAAAATATGTAAATATATAGTAAACTTTAAGCATGATGATCATCAATTGAGGATATTAAAATATAGTTTAAAGAATATATTCAAGAACTCAAAATAATATCCAAGAATTTAATACAAATATTCAAGAACTTTCAATAAATCATAATTCAAGACTTCTAGACATTTATTTTTCATCTAACTCTACATTGACACATGTAAGAACAATTTTCATGCTTTTGGGTATCCTTTACATACCTGGAGTGAAGAATCTTCAAGTTTTCTCCAAAGAATTAAAATTTCAAAAGAAACCCTCACCTCTCTTATATCTTCTCCTCTCTCAGAACTTGTGTAACACTTAGAAAAGATTGGTTTTTGAAGCCCTTCATACGTATTTAGGCTTAGATAAACATTTTTGGTATATTAAAATATGTTGGGAAGGATAAAATTGCCCTTCTTGAATTAAAAGAAAAAAATAAGAATTTGGTACATAGGTGCACGTCGTGGAGCGCACCAGTGTATTTTGGTAATATTTTTGGAAAATAATTCTCGTCGAAAAATAAACAAAAATCACAACTGAAAGTCAGCGTCCCTGGCGCATCGTGGAGGGCACGCAAATTTACTACTATTTTTGCACAAATTGTGCAATTTTATAATTTGTCCCGGTTGCTCTTAAATCAGGTCGAGACCATTTTCTCACTTGATCTTTTGCGCTGA
Organism: Solanum clarkiae; assembly: GCA_011800125.2. Taxonomy (NCBI): domain Eukaryota; kingdom Viridiplantae; phylum Streptophyta; class Magnoliopsida; order Solanales; family Solanaceae; genus Solanum; species Solanum clarkiae. Next base: position 5,432 of record JAABOM020049188.1, on the reverse strand, counting down.
TCGCAAATTCGATCTCAGATTTTCCATCGGAGCTTTGGAAGACGCGTTGTGTGCACGATGCATTTTAGGAGCATTTCGGTAATTTTACGGGGTGTTACATCATGCCTCCCAGAAGAGCCATCAGAGGTAGAGGGCATCCCGCCATGCTAAACGTTAATCCACCTGAGCCTCAAGGACATAAGGTGCCCGTGGATCAAGCTGTCTCTGTTGCGCAGCCCCCTGAGGTCTCCAATGCTTAGCTTCGGTAAGCTATCCAAACTCTAGTCAGGCTATCACAACACCTGCTGCAAGACCAGGAGTGGCCCAATAGGATGCTTATGGCACTTCTAGAGTACAAGAATTCTTGAGGATGAATCCAATTGAGTTCACAGGGTCTGCATCCACTGAGGATCCTGAGAACTATGTGGATGAGCTTCAAAAAGTGTTCTAAGTGATGTCTGTGACCGATGCTGACAGAGTAGAACTGGCTACTTATAAACTAAAGGGGGTGGCTAGACTATGGTATGACCAGTAAAAGAAGGGGAGAGGGGAGAATGCCCCCGTGATGACTTGGGCTTTGTTTGAGGAAGCTATCTTGGGACGTTTCTTCCTAAGGGAGAGGAGAGAAGCGAAGGTGAGGGCATTTTTTAACTTGAAATAGGGCTCTATGATTATACAGTAGTATAGGATGAAGTTCACATAATTATCCCATTATGCTTCAGATATGGTTGCTGACATGAGGGGAAGGATGGGGATGTACGTGGATGGGTTGAATAGAGGTCCAAAGAGAGATGGGAGGGGAGCTATGCTCGTGAGTGATATAGATATTGGGAGATGGATGACCTTTGTGCAACAGGATAATAAAGAGAGATATCAGGGGAAAGAGGAATTCAGAAGTAAGAAAGCTAAAACATCCATCCATGAGGTTGGGAAGAGAGACAATGGAAATCAGTTTCCAACACCATTATCAACAATTGCACCCATACCTAGAGTCAGAAATGATTAAAAGTCTCAGAATGTTAGAGCCCGTGGGTCTCTGTCACAAGCTAGTGTAGCTCAAAGTTCATGAGGAAAGCTACCATGTGGTACATGCGGTAAGATACACTTGGGTAGGTGTCATGAGGGGACTGATGTGCTTTTAGTGTGGTCAAGTAAGCATTATCATAGAGACTATCCAAAGCGAGCTGACTGTGCTTAATCTTCTGCACCAGCACCATTATCTAAGGGGAATCAGAGAGGTACCACTTCAGGCACAATCAGATCTACAAATCGTTTATATGCCATGGGTAGTCGACATGATCAGGAGAACTCCCAAGATGTTGTGATGGGTATGATTTGAGTCTTTTCTACTGATTATTATATGTTGATGGATCCTGGTGCCACATTATCTTTTTTAACTCCTTATGTGGCGAGTAGATTTGGTAGAACACCTGAGAGTCTTCTAGAACCTTTTGATGTTTCTACACCCGTAGATGAGTCTATTCGAGCTGAAAGAGTCAATAAAGCTTTCGTAGTGTCCATCCATCATAGAGATACTATCATTGATATGATTGAGTTAGATATGACAGATTTTGATTTGATTCTCGGCATGATTGACTCCAAACCTGTTCTGCCTCCGTTAATTGTAGAGCTCGAACTATTAAGTTCCAATTTCCAAATAAATCGATTCTAGAGTAGAAGGGTGATACCGTAGCACCTAAAGGAAAGTTTATCTCATACCTTAGAGCTAACAAGATGATTTCTAAGGGGTGTATTTACCACCTCGTGAGGGTTAAATTTGATTATATTGATCCCCCAACTCTCGAGTAAGTTCCGATCGTGAATGAGTTTCCAGAAGTATTTCCTGAGGATCTGCTCGGAGTCCCTCCTGATAGGGAGATTGATTTCAGTATTGATGTTCTTCTTGATAACCAGACTATCTCAATTCTGCCTTATAGGAAGGCCCCCGCTGAATTGAAAGAATTGAATGATCAGTTGAAAGATTTATTAGAGAAGGGCTTCATAAGGCCGAGTGTTTCTCTGTGGGGTGCTCCTGTCCTATTTTTGCAAAAGAAAGATGGGTCTCTCATAATGTGTATTGACTAAAGGCAACTGAACAAGGTCACCTCTAGGTCAAAAGTTATACAAAACCTAATTTATGAAATATTTATATGTGTAGGGAAAAAACCCAAATAGAATAATTGAGTCCAAAATAAATTGCGATACTCAAATCTGGAATAAAATTGGATAGCTTCATGCCAAACAGTACGTCATCTTCAACAATTAGTTACTGCCATGTGGCAGTTTCTTGAATTGTAATTTGCAATTTCGCCGAATGCGTATGTATAATAATATATATTATGTCTGCTTGAGTTTTCTTTTGTAATCTTTTATTTTTTAATTCGTTTGAGCTCCAAATCTCTTCATTATTACGCCAATTTAATCCTACAAATAAAATACATAATTTAGCACAATCCATAAAATTTATGCTCAAAAAGGATAAATAAAAGTATTAAATATGAGATAAATAATGATTAAAATTATATTTTTGGCCTCACATCACCACCTCACACTTAAACTTTTGTTCGTACTCGACCAACCACTAAAGCTCATAAAAAAATCAAATAGGACCACTATTTTGGTTGATACAAACAATTTAGGTCATCCAAAAAACTCATGTACACCTCCCAATTATTATGCAAAATATACAAACTTTTAACCTCCTAGCCTAAAAAAAGAACTCTAACTCATCAAATTTAAGTTTTGCTCACCTAATCTCTCAAAGAAGTTAATGACATCACCTATTTATCGTGAAACAAGTGCCCTCACATAAAGAAATAGTCCACACACTCAATTCAAAAGATTGAATATAAAGTAAGGACTTTGCATTAAAGAGAAACTCTAACACTCACAACGAATTCACATGTATGCATAAAGAACCATAAACTTGCCCATTATATATATCTTCAGTAATTAAGCATGGTTGAATAGAATCAAATAGGACTTTTAATGGGTTGTAATGTAGGCTAGGGGACGGGTAGGACAACTATATAATAGTGACTTACACTTCCCTAAGAACTTTATACTTTTATACTTCATCACTCATTATATTCTTCTCTCTATTTTTTTTCAACCCTCTCTTCAATAATTATTTTACTGGAAATCATCTCATCAAGAATGTTTCACCTTTTTTTCATATAACTTTTTTTCTTTTTTTAAAATTTTTTTTAAAAAAATTGTGACACATTCTTTCAAAGAGGGTTTTTTCATCGCCATGTAGCTATCACTGATCACCTTTACCACTTAATCAGCCCTTTTCTTAAGATTTAACAATTATAATAAGTCAATGCTACAGTGCTCAAGGAAGCAAGATACAAAAACTAGGGATTTAACAAAATTGGATGAAGGTAAAAATATGGCTATCAACAAAAGGCTATAGGCTCAAAAAGGCTAACTACTGATATAATATTTTGAAAAGGCTAAAATTTTGCAAGGCAAATCAAAGAAAACATATTATCATCTCCTAAACAAAGCAGTACTTTTTATTTCGATTTAATAACATGCAAGGCAGGTTCTACACAAATATGCAAAATATGGAATAATCAAATTCTCACCACGCATGGCACAAGTATCAAGATGGATCAATTCCACTTCTAAGAGAGAGAGAGTCATAACAAACCAAAAAATAAAATAAGTTGTAGAGTCACAACCATGAGCCTAGATGCCAAATAATTTGCAATTTAATTAGCAATCAAGCATACATAAGAGAGTACTACTCAACATTAGGCCTAAATAGTAAGCATCAAAGAAGTCAAAGGTGTTTTCTTTTCTCTTCCAAAAAAAAAAAGAAAACTAAAAATAAAAATAAAATAAATCAACATCTACATCCTAAAAATAAAAACAAAAAAATAAAAGATACTCGGTTCAAAGGGACCCCCCTCGGAAAAGAACCAAAAAGAAAAACCAAGGGGTGGGTTAAGTGTGCTTCTACAAAAAAAAAAAGTTATAAAAATAAATAAATAAAAATCTTTTGTAACATTTTGAAATTTTTTAATTTTTTTTAATTTTTTTTAATGAATATTAAATAAACTCTAAAATCACACTCTACCCTAAATAATATATTTGGAAGAGTCCCCACCCCACATTTGAAAAGACGTTATGTCCTTAAAGAATCAATTAAAATTTAAAACAAGGGTTAGAAAAACTCTCTGAGGCCTTTAGAAACTCTCTGAGGCCTTTAGACCTAGCTAGAAGCATATTCTCTCAATATCCATCAATAGTCGTACGCACCCTATACTTAAGCTCAAATTGCTCCTTTGCTTCAAATTTTGGGTACTCAGACTTTCCCTAATCTGCAAAAAATAAAAATACATAAAAAACGACCAAAAAAAGTGACACTAAAAAAAAGAGATACAAACTTACATAAATAAAAAGAAAAAGCATATCCTAGAAAAACAATTAATTTCTAAGTCTCCGGCAACGATGCCAAAAACTTGTTGCTTCCCTAGCACACGCAAGTGTACATGGTCAACCCAAGTAATATAGTGGTTCTTTTCAAAAGCCGACTGTCGAACCCAAAGGACTTATCGATTAATTATTTACTAAGTTATATTATTTCTAATTATTTGTTTAAGCAGTGAACAATTAACCAAGAGAAAAGATTTTTCTACACAATCAATGAATGAACTGATCTACGATTATGGTATGGCTAATAATCATGTTTAGCCTCCATTTAATCAAATTATTTGATTATCTAGTTGCTGATTCATAGGGTTAAAATTACCTAAACAGGGTTTCACGCCTTTGCTGGCCTACTGTTACTAACTACCTAACTACATCATTGAGCAGGGATAGACACATCAATAAAAGTGTTTTAATGTTATCTTCCTGTATGTCGAACTAAGCGAGGTGTAAGGGTAGTTGTCACAGGTCTTTCTTACACAAATCAATCTAGTTTCCTAGTCGAACAAGCTCCCTATACTATTGTTTTCTATCTATTTCAACATCTCTCGAATCCAGAATGAACAACTTATTTACCCCCTAGTTGTCCAGATTCTAAAGTATAGATAATAGTAATATAGCAACAACTAATATGATAAACAAATATTTCAAATTAAATGACTAAACAATCATCTTATTAGCTACCATAATCTTAGAATGGGAAGTTTAACTCCATATAGACATGAAGAAATTACCACAAATCATTCAAAGTTAAAAGTAAAAATAAATTTTATTGGAGAAGAAAAGATGAAACCAAAGTTCTCCAACCTCAACGGTGGCTCCTATTTTTCTGTAGGTCAAAAGTTATGCAAAATCTAATTTATGAAATATTTATATGAGTAGGAAAAAACCCCAAATAGAATAATTGTGTCACGCCCCACTCTAAGGGTAGTGACTAGTGTCCGATAGGGACACCTAGACACATGCTAACCTTAAATTCCCAATGAAATCGACCTGGAAATCTACCAAAATTT
>JAABOM020049177.1:0-15855 GCA_011800125.2 Solanum clarkiae | reverse complement strand
CGATCCAATTTCATCACCCATTTCCTTTTCTTGTTCGTCACTGCCTTGATTGGGAGTGTCATTTAACTATGATTAAATGGTCCATCTGAAATTTTTAATTGGTGAGATTAAATCATTTAATTTAATGTAAATATCAAGTTCATGAAAATTCTTACCAAGATAACCTTATATTAAGAGAATAGATTGAAATATAAAAGATCAAACATGACGAAAAAAAACTGAAATAATTTAGATGTACTTTTTATACTTTAATTCTAGAAATACAAAAAATCATAACGAATTAATATATAATAAATACAAAATAAATTGATACTGTATATTGTATCACAATCTTTTTTAAAAGTAAATTATTATTACTTAGTCAAATTACACTATAACTATGACTGATAATTAATGATTAAAATATCGTTAAACTATGATTGATAGTTAGTACTTAAATTACCACTATTTCTAAAATTTTCTCTTTCTACAATTCAAATCAAAAACTTCTTTTTTAAAGTTAATTAAAAAAAAATGAATCCGTTGCATAACTTTACCTCAAAAATTATTTAATGAGGAAATATCATCTAAAATTATATAAAGACGTCAAGTATTTATCCAAAACGATATAAGAAAATCAACATTAATGCACGTGAACAATATAAGATGGGAGCTAATATTTGATAACAATAAATTAATATTCATTTGATCGTAATATCATTATAAAAGAATTGATATATCTTAACCTAACTAAAGACAAAAATACTAAATTAGCAAAAAAGAATGTGCAAGAATCTTGCAACTGTCTAAACCGTAGAGGTGAGATTTTGCCCACTACAACTAACCCTCACCACTTTCTGATAATGACTTCATTTTTATATATTTTATTTTTATATTAATAAAGCAAAAACTATTTGACAAGAAAACATAATATATACTTTGTCATATATGATGAGGCACGGTATCTTTTCTGAGAATAAAAAGGAGATTTTTCATAAATAGCTTAGGTTTGAAATTTAATATAGTTAAATAGTTATATTTTACATAATTATAAGGTATAATTTTAGCTATGTGACTGGGGGATGAGAGAGGCAAGCGAGATAGAGAAATACGAATTGTATGTAGATATTTGTCAAATTGTATGCGTATATCTGTCAAATAATTATATGTGTGTAACTAATATATATATGTATTTGTATATCTGGCGAGAGAGGGAAGAGGGAGGCGAGCGAGATCGAGAGGGAGGAGAGAGGCGAGCGAGAGAGGGCAGAGAGTGGAGAGAGGCGAATTATATATATATATATATGTCAAAATAATTGTATATATGCAGTTGATATACATATGTAATCGTATATCTGGCAAGAAATTACAAAGAGAGAGACGAGAGACATGAAGAGAGGAGAGAGAAAATAACAACAAAACCATAATTATAGCAACAAAATTCTAATTATAATTATAAATTATAATTTTTTCAAAGTATAGTGGTACAAAATATAAATATATATCATATGTTTGCCTAGTTGCATAATTTTTCCTTAAAAAAAATTTATTAATAATTTTATTTAGTGATGAATTATGAAAAAATTAAATTAGCTACGAGTAATTTAGTCACAAAGTTTATAGTTAATTCCTTTTTGATAGTGATAATTGTAATTATGATGATTTTGTGGTGATCGTGCATCAGAGGAGGTGAGAAAATTACTGTGAGGCAGTGTATATCTTTGTATATCCCTCAAAAATATTTGTGTATATCTTTCATTACATCTGTGTATCTCATGTATATTGCATATATCTATAAGAATGTGTGATAGACAATGATATATATTATATATCTACATGTGTGATATACATTATCGCAATGATAACATCTAATATTCATTTTAAAAAATGGGGCCTTATCTCATCGGCTTAGAACTTCCACTAAGACCTCCGTGTGGCACTAGTCGATTTGCTTGAGTCTTTCGTAAACAACCCGGAGGCTCTAGATTCTTCTCCTCAATGCAAAAATGGTGGCGGGTCATGACACTTAGACCTCGAGTGTCCCAATCTTGGCATATGTTAAACTATATATGTCGAATCTTCTATGCTTGCTTAATTTCATAAGTCTAAATTATTGGGAAAACTAAGTTTGTACCCCTTTAAATCAAACTATTTATATTCATATACCCCTTTAAATTTTGTACTCCCATACTATTAAAATTTTGCCCCCTAATATTAAAATTCGTGCGCTGATATCAACACTTGTATGATATACCAATAAGGTATACGTATACCAACAGGGTATCACAGATGATTAAGCTCAATTCTATATGATACCGATATGGTATAAATATACCGACAGAGTATATAACAAATATATTTTCTAATAATTTAGAGTTTAATAATTTTTTTATTTATTTCTTTTAACAAAATCATATATACTAATTGTGTATCTATATACCGCCAAAGTATCACAAAAGACTGATTTTATTCTATTTGATACCACTATGGTATATATATACCGCAAAGTATATTTCACAATATTCATGCTGACGTCAGCATGACGTTAGCACGCGAAATAAAAAGGGGTAAGTGGGTAGAAAGGTAAATAATTTGGGTAATGAGTCCATTAAAAGTAAATAGTTTAGATTAGGTATATTAAGAATAAATAATTTCAAAGTAAGTCTATTTTGTGTACTTTTTCATAAATTATTTGAGGCACATAAAATAGTATGGACTGACATAACATGTACTAAATATTATGGCCTCAATAATTTTTGATGTCCCAAAATATTTGATGATTTTCCTTATAACACCACTAAAAGTGGATTTTAGTCCACTTGGAATGAAGAAAAATATTTTTCTAAAAAGACTTTTTCTAAAAGTAAGTTGATTTTTTTTTATATATTTTGTATTGTTTTATGAATTACAACAAGAAGATAATAATTAAAATTTCACAAGTGAAATTTGGGGAGGGTAGAATGTACGCACATCTTACCACTATCTAATAGAGATAGAGGGACTATTTCCAGAAGATCCTCAATTCAAATATATTTGTAACACCTGGTGAAAAGATTAAATTACCCCTAGAATTGATATTGCGTGACTCGTCTTTCCATGCTCCGTTTGCAAATCCGATACCGGATTTACGATCAGTGCAAAAAATTGAATCAAAAAATAGTCTTGGCTCGATTTTTATGCGACCGAGTCAAATTATTTTTTCAAAAAAATTGCAAAACAGTGAGCTTTCTATGCCCCTTTCGCAACGCGCTAGGGACGCGGAATCACACTTGGTTTTTTCCAAAATTTTGACGAAGTTTGAAAATTTACAAAAAATCAATGATTTAACACTGTTGCACAACGCACACCAGTACAAAAATCAAGCCGATTTTTTCTTTTAATTGGGAAGGGTAGTTTCGACCTTTCCCACATCCACAATCCTAAACTAGTCGGTTTTAAGTTGAATTTAAGTCCTAAATGTTTATTTTACACCTTCATTCTTCAAAAAACACTCTCAAGAAAACTCAAACGTAAAGAAAATCAAGAACGGTAATTAGGGCTTTCAAGAATTCTTCCCAATTCTTCCAAGAAGTTGATTCTCAGATATATAAGGCCTACAAAAATCTTTATATATTATTTTTTCACTACATAATTACTAGTTTCTCCAGATATCAAGTTACTAGTTTACAACAAGATTTCTTTATTTTGAGCAATTTTCTTATTTATGCTATTTTTTGGAGAAAAGTATGAGAAATATTAAATTCTTCTATTGCATTGGAGTCTTGAGTTGAGATGCTACGTTTAAGTGTTAGATTAGTCGAACCCTAAAATTTCTATAAAAATCTATGAAGCTTGATACCTTACTTTAAACTCCAGAAAAAGTATTTTTGTGAGTATTTTATGAATAGAGGAGCAAGAAGCCTATAATTTCAGACAACTTTGAGCTAAGTTTTAAGAAGTATTTAAAGCTTTGTACTTGAAGATAACTGAGTAATAAAGTTATGTTTTGAGACACTTGTAAGAATAGTATTTTCATATAAAGAAAAGTTTAAGACAAGTTGAGAAAAGTTTAAGAAAAGCTAGAACTAGGCTAAGTCTCCGAAAAAGCAGATTTTGAGAATTTATATTGTTTAAAGTTATGAGCTATATAAAAGTCATTTTGGGAGTAGTATTGAGCACCTATATGAGTGAGTCTAGAATTAATTACTTGAACTCATAAACTATGTAGCTAGCATATGATAGGATTGTACCAAGGTACAACTCTTCATTTGCCACTGAGATGGCACTAGTTTTGAGATGGATCCACTCCCTTAGTTCTTCGTCCCCTACCCTAGCAAAGTACATGATGGCTCTGGCAGCGTGGCCAAAATGCTATATCATCACAAAGCTCATAGTGATGGTTGTTGATTAGAGAAACTCCCCAAGAAGATAGATTATTATTCTACATATTGAGATTTAGCATTTCTTTATTTATGTTTCATATTTGATTGAGTTGAGCCAAGTACAGAGCCAAGTTTTTTAGTACCATATTTTATATATATTTAGCTATGCTCATTAATGTGTTAACGTGAGTGCTTCTTTTATGTTGAGTTGCACTTTTTACAAGTTTTAGAATCTATGTATATATTTCATATGCATGATATATTTCTGTTAGTTAAGCTATCTCTAGGTGCAGTTTTAAAGTAAGTATTCTATCTTTATTACTTTTTGGCCATCTTACATACTGTACATTCTACATACTGACGCCTTTGGTGCTGCATCGTATCATGATGCAGATGCAGGTGTTTATATTAGTAGATGCTCAGTAGGACAGTCCCCATCAGCGGTCGGTGAGGCCTTTTAGCATCCAGAGGAGATCGAGATTCTTCATGTATTTGTACTCATCTTTTTTGTTGAGGTACCTATGAGCCTACTCTGGTACCTTATTCAGAGTCAGTACTTTAGAGGTTTTGTAGACTAGAAAGATATTGTATCAAGTTATTTCTTTGAAATTGTTTTGAAAGATTTTGAATTAAGTTGTATGTTTTACCATTTTATTTTAAAGTTCATACACGTTGAGCCTATTCTAGTTCGTTTCGGTATTATTATCTTCCGCTAAGTAAGTTAGCCAGGTCAAGTGATTAGCTTGGGACCAGAAATGATTTTTCAGTACCGACCACGTCCAAAGTGTAGGCCAGGGGTGTGACAAACTTGGTATCAGAGCGCAGAGTTCAAGTGTCCTAGGGTGTCTATGAACCTGTGTCTATAGGGTCTTACTTATGATTGTGAGGGCCCCACTTCTATAAATAAGGGACTATTGACATCTAAGAAAAGTCTCCCTTCTTTCATACTCTAGATCGTGCAATAAAGTTACTTTCTAAGAAACTTGTTTATATTCATGCGGTTTCCAGATTCGTTCGACTACCTCTCATAATTAAGGTAGTTGCAACAAAAATTTCAGATCCCTATTGTTGAGTTCCCTTTAGATAAAATATTCAGAAAACAAAGAGACTACTATAGGCTTGAGATGAGCCAACTAGTGTGCTTAAGTTATCAATCCATAATATTTCACTTTTATTCATATGAATCGTGAGTTGAGTTAGAGCAAGATATGATGTATTTTCAGACTATGTTCCCTAAATCGTTCTGCAGATATTATTTTTGAGAGAAAAGTTAAGTTATGCCTCCAATGCTTAGTAATATCCTCTCCCCTTGAGAAAAAGTGATAGAAGACCCTTTTGAACCATGTGACAGAATTTTTCTAGAGCTAGAAAGATGTAGGAATCATGAAGAGTGAGAATAGAAATTGCTTGAAGTTGGTAGCTAAGAGCCATGTGATGAAAATCCGAGACCCTTCTAAGTGTGGTTAAAGGATAGTAAATATCCCCTAGCTTCCATAATAAGGTAGAAGAAGAGTTATTAGTTAGTATAAGAGGGTGCACACTCGAACATGAAAGAAGTTGAGGTTGTAGTAGTATTGTGTTAGTAATGGAAAGTATATGTGCTGAGTATCAGATCAAAGGGCATAAGGTAGCAGATCTAAGCTAGGCTCGTGATTGCAAAAAGGAGAGCCATGTGAGATTTATAGAGTTGTGAGCTTAGCTAGGTAAGAGGGTATAATGGGTGAGTGGATATTATCTAACTCACAAAAAGGAATGTGATGATAATTATATGTAGATAGACCATGAGCTGGAGAATTAATTTTTATCATGAAGTTTGATGATCTAACAATTCTTGACCTTATCTAGTAATTTAGAGTTACTAAAGTATATATGTATATGAGAAGTGTGGATGCACGTGTTTAGTATTAGACCTTAAGCTTGAACCTTAAGTGAGTATCATGTAAAGAGGGGATAGTAGGATGAGAGTGACACCATTAGTTGGAGGTTTGGTCTGGTAGACTTGACATAACATAAGCAAGAAATTAAGTTATTGACTTGACAGTAGTATGATGTACGAGAACATTGTTTGTGATCCTTAGATGAAGATAGTGAATTGAGGCTAAGTTATTCGATAAGAAGAGAGCCCAAGATGTATATCCAAGCTAGTCTATAAGCGCGCGATATGTTGACTAAGTATTTGCTATGAGGTCCTAGTGGCCTGGGTTTCTAGAATTTTACCTAGTAACTATAAGTAGGTGTGATATGACAGGAGAGTGTAATGCCCATGTTAGTACTATACTTTAAGCTTAAATTATGAGGAGTCATATGAAAAGGGAGATAACGTTGTGATAGTGATAGTCTATATTGAGGAATTACTCTAAGAGGCTCCCCATGATGTATGTTCGGGATTAAGATGTTGAATTTTAAGGAAATTTATGTATGAGTGTGGTATAGGTGGCCTTTGGTAGGAATAGTGGATTAAGGATAGCTCATTGGATAGCAAGAGACTTTAGATGTGGAGCCATAATAGGGTACAACTGTAAGAGGCTCCAACTTATGACTGCTACAAGAATTTAGATAGTATAATTGAGTTGTCAAGGTGGAGTAAGCTAATGTAGACCTTCTCTATTGCCCTTAAGAGTTGAGGCCAAGGAGGATAGCCATAGATAATGAGGAATCTCTGTTACAGTCCGGGCTTTCTTTAGTCAAATGTAGGTGAACATAGAAGGTGATGATTAGCGGATCAAAAAGGAAGATATTAGATCATAAGTCATAGAAAGTGGCTATTATGCCAATAAGAGTAGCAAGAATGGGAGAGGCCTATAAAGATATATAGAAGAAAGTTAGAAGTTGGTATCTCAAAAGAAAGTTTAGCCGCAGTTTCACATCCTTGAGTAGTAAGTAAGAGGGGAATATAAGAATTCTGTGCATAGTGGTGCTTCAATCGTCTAGAGGGTTGTATTTATAGCTTAGTGAAGAGAATCAGTACACAAACTTAGAGATGTGACCTTTGAGCTAAGGGGGAGAGGTTTAGTTAATAGCCAAAGTAGACCTTGAGCTTTTGATAGTGACTAGTTGATCAAAAGGAGGCGTCAATATTTTTCTATCTTATATATTCTTATACTTCATCGTGATGATGCTCTAATCTTATCTTATGCAAGGGCACCATGCCCATGATTCAGACTCATTCACTCCATATTGATACGTGTTTATGTTCAGCTCTTAAAGTGAGAAGTGATAATTTCATTCAACAATTCTGATCTTATCTTATGAATCAATAGTTTTCAGCCTTTTGTTATCCAAGGTAAGACTTGAGCTTTCCAGCATATACAGTTCCATAAACTTGTGATGAGCCCCTACTGGCATCAAATTATGTTACAAATGTCCTCAACCAGATTTTCTAAAGGAATTATGCTTACAATATTATACTCTAAGCCCTCCTAGAAATTCTGTCTTTGGTATTGATAGTGATGATGATAGTTGATGAGTTGTGTCAGATGAAAGAGAATGGGTGACAATTATAGTACGCTTATTCCAATTAAGGTTACAGATAGAGATGAGGCCTAGTAGTATGTAACAGACAAGAAAGGGTAGATTGGTATGCCTCCTAATAGGAGTTAATAAGATTGTGGGTGTAGAGGTGCTAACATAAGTTTAGCGAAATTCTAAGTAATGTTGACCTCTGAGAAGCTATGAAGTGATTAGGATGATAAGTTCGAAGGTGTGATCGCCATTAAGTAAGGGGTAGAAGTAGGCTGCTGGTGACTTTTGCAATGGATTCCAAGTAGATGTATGAGACTAGTATTCTTTATAAGAAAGCCTCTAAGGAAGTGCAGAACATAATCTATATGGGTTAGATTAGCATAAGTATGATCATCCTGTGGGTAGCACTTTATGACCTTGAATTAGGCTTGAAGATGATGGGAGTGTGAAATAGATTTAGGTGATGATGAGAGTTGTAAGCTTCGATTAATGAAGGGTAGAACTCGAGAAAAAGAGTATAGTAATGAAGAGGACTAGTGATCTTTAATGGAAGCCCAACGGGAGTTTAGAGAATGAGTATTGAGGATTGCCTTTTTAGGAAGATAATTATCTCGTGAATATCACCTTAAGGATTAGAAGTAGGACTGAATGGAAGAGGAGGAAGTAGTGAGATGGAGATTGAGTAAGAGTTATACGCTTAAGTTGATGGAGTTAAGTTTTCCACTCCTGAGTTATTGTTCACCCATGACTTGGAGTATTTGAGTAATTAAGTTCTTGATGTGCATATTTCTAAGTCCGAATAGAGACTATTAAGATCGATGAGGGGTTGAGAGTTTGAGTTATTAAGCATCGTCACGAGTCTTGAGTTATTCATGCCTCATTACCACAACATCCCTATCATTAAAGGACGAATGATCCCAAGGGGGAGATATTGTAACACCTGATGAAAAGATTAAATTACCCCTAGAATTGATATTGCGCGTAATGCGTCTTCCCATGTTCTGTTTGCAAATTCGAGATCGAATTTGCGATCAGTGCAAAAAATTGAGTTAGAAAATGATCTCGATTTAATTTTTACGCGACCGAGTCAAATAAATTTTTTCCAAAAAAATTACAAAACAGTGAACTTTCCGTGCCCCTTCTGTGACGCGCTAGGGACGCAGAATCACACTTGATTTTTTTTGAAATTTTGATGAAGTTTGAAAATTTGCGAAAACCAGTGATTTAACACTGGTGCACAACTACAAAATCGAGCCAGTTTTTTTTTTTAATTGGGAAGGGTAGTTTCGACCTTTCCCACACCCCATAATCCTACACTAATCGGTTTTAAGTTGAATTTAAGTCTTAAATATTTATTTTACACCTTCATTCTTCAAAAACGCTCTCAAGAAAACTCAAGCGTAAAGAAAATCAAGAACGATAATTAGGGCTTTCAAGAATTCTTCCCAATTCTTCCAAAAAGTTGATTCTCAGATATGTAAGGCCTACAAAAATCTTTATGTATTATTTTTTCATTAAGTAGTTACTAGTTTCTCTAGATATCAAGTCACTAGTTTACAATAAGATTTCTTTATTTTGAGCAATTTTCTTGTTTATGCTATTTTTTGGAGAAAAGTATGAGAATTATTAAGTTCTTCTATTGCATTGGAGTCTTGAGTTGAGATATTACGTTTAAGTGTTAGATTAGCCAAACCCTAAAATTTCTATAGAAATCTATGAAGCTTGATACCTTACTCCAGAAAAAGTATTTTTTTTTGAGTATTTTATGAATAGAGGAGCAAGAAGCCTATGATTTCAAACAATTTTGAGCTAAGTTTTAAGAAGTATTTAAAGCTTTATACTTGAAAGATAGCTGAGTAATAAAGTTATATTTTGAGACACTTGTAACAATAGTATTTTTAGATAAAGAAAAGTTTAAGACAAGTTGAGAAAAGTTTGAGAAAAGTTTAAGAAAAGTTAAAGTTAAAGATGAGCTAAGTCCCCGAAAGAGCAGATTTTGAGAATTCATTTTCTTTAAAGTTATGAGCTATATAAGAGTCATCTTGGGAGTAGTATTGAGCACTGATATGAGTGAGAGTAGAATTAATTACTTGAACTCATAAACTATATAGCCAACATAGGATAGGATTGTACCAAGGTACAACTCCTCACTTGCCACTGAGATGATACTGGCTTTGGGATGGATCCATTCCCCTAGTTCTTCGTCCCCTACCCCGGCAAAGTACAAGACGACTCTGACAGCGTGGCCAAGATATTATATCATCACGAAGCTCATAGTGATAGTTGTCGGTTAGAGAAACTCCCCAAGAAGTAAAGATTATTATTCTGCATATTGAGATTTAGTATTTCATTATTAAAGTATTTCTTTATTTATGTTGCATATTTGATTGAGTTGAGCTAAGTACAGAGCCAAGTTTTTGAGTACCATATTTTATATATATTTAGCTATGTTCATTAATGTGTTACCGTAAGTGCTTCTTTTATATTGAGTTGCACTTTGAAAAGTTTGAGAATATACGTATTTATTTTATATGCATGATATATTTTTGTTAGTTAAGCTATCTCTAGGTGCAGTTTTAAAGTAAATATTCTATCTTTATTACTTTTTGGTCATCTCACATACCGTACATTCCACGTACTGACGCCTTTGGCGTTGCATCGTATCATGATGCAGATGCAAGTGTCTATGTTAGCAGATGCTTAGTAGCACAGTCCTCATCAGCGGTCGGTGAGGCCTCTTAGCATCCAGAGGAGCTCGGGAGTCTTCATCTATTTGTATTCATTTTTTTAGTTGACCTATGAGCCTAACTCCGGTGCCTTTTTCAGAGTTAGTACTTTAGAGGTTTCGTAGACTAGAAAGATATTGTGTCAAGTTATTTCTTTGAAGTTGTTTTGAAAGATTTTGAGTTAAGTTGTATACTTTACTATTTTATTTTTAAGTTCATAAACTTTGAGCCTATTCTAGTTCATTTCGGTATTATTGTCTTCTACTGAGTAAGTTAGCCAGGCCAAGTGGTTCTCTTGGGACCAGAAATGGTTTTCGAGTGCCGGCCACGTCCAGGCTGTAGGCTCGGAGCGTGACAATATCAGTCTCAAAAGCAGAAAATATTAAATACAAAAATGACTATATATAGTGAAAAACAATTGGAAACTCATAAATACAATACAAGTAGCAAAAATAAATGATGACCAATAACAACACAGTATATAATAACATGACTAATCCTATAATTCTGCCCCTACTAACCTTCTACCATAATACAAAATATCCTCCTTTCTAAGGTCATATATATCCTTGGTGCTATGAACAAAGATATCGTTGTAGGTTGGTCTATTGTCTATATATTGGAACTTTTTTACCCTATTTTCATTAAGATAGTCATCAACAAAGATATCGTTGTAGGTTGGTCTATTGTCTATATATTGGTAATGGCTAATCAATTATGTACATATTATATACTAAGTTTTTAAGTCATTATTGCATATCTAATATTTTTCAACTAAAGTCGCACCTTTAGTTTCAATTTTGTATATATTCTTTTCCACAAAGACAAGTATTTTCCCACACATTTTTTTTCTACATATTTTTTATGTTACTATGCACACATATTTATCAAAAATAAAATAAAAACAAAATAGTACGTACTATGATAGAACACAGAAAATTGGTATCTAATTATTTAGGTACACTTTAATTTTAATATTATATTTTTTATTAGTATCTAGGTTGCAGATATATGAGTCTGGTTGTTGTCTTCGTAATATTTTTTTAGCGAGAGACATGAAAAATGCATGATATTAATTGATTATTACTAGAACTCTTAATCAGTAAAGCAATTCATGACATTTTACAATTTTTGAGATTCTGCAACAAAAATTCAAATACTTTTTATCCCAATCATGATAGAAATTTTCAATAGCCACAAGCATGAATACAAGGGAAAATCACTATCAAGTAATAATCCAATAATGTATTTCATGATTTTACAAATAAGAGAGAATTTATGTTAATTAGCATCAGATAACAAACAACAACAACAATATACACAGTGTAAATTAGGATCAGACAACGATTCTATAAGTTTTTTGATTAAAATACAAATTAATCAAACTTAAAAATAATTTATCAAATAATACTTGAATCGACGGTAGAGATTAGAGAATACTTTCTTTCTAGAGTTAGAGAGAAATTTTAAAGATTCTACTATTCATGTACTTGAAAATTAAATACACTAATAATTTTTGTGAACATTTTTCTTAGTATTTTGATTGTATATTTTTCGAACAGCAATTTTTTTTTAAAAAAGCTTTTCAATGAAGTTGGATGCTCATTAATGTTTTATATAATTGCTTTTTGAAAAGTTAAAATTACCTAGTAATTTTACCTTGATGTGACTCAAGGTAGCAAAAGAATATAGTACAATCATTTTTTTTACAGAATAAGACAAAAAGGGTGACTATGATTCATATAAATGATGAGTGTTGCCCCCTTTCCATTGAGTGGCCGAATCAAAATTTTAATTAAAGAAATTTAAAATTTAAAAAAGTAAATACACAAACTAATTAAAAAGAGTTTGATATCTATTATATATACATAAAAAATTATTTTAACTTTATATATATAATATAATTTTTCACCAAAAGGAGTTCAGATGACTCCCCGAGTGTATGGTGGCTCCGCTCCTGACCCCATTGCATTATCAAAGAGATTTTCATCTTTATTTGTAGTCATAAATGTAATGTATCAAATAGTTTATGATTAAATATGTTGGGTGGGAGGTTAAAATGAAATGATTGTCAAATTAAAGAAAAAAAAGACATTTTTTTTTAAAAAAAATGGGCTTATAAGAGATCACAAGAGATCTTTTCAATTTCTCATTTACAAGTAAAACTTTTTAAATATCTAAATTCTACCTTAAAGGAGATACTATTATTCTAGGTCAACCTAATTCCTTATCAATGGAAAGATTCCATGTAAGTTGAAAGGAAGTGGGACCTCTCTATATCTAGATTTTCAATATTCTTAGATATGGTGTTTCTTACTTTTTTTGTTTATATATATAAGATGGTGGTGCATTTGATATTTGGTATGGTGGTAAATTAATTAATACTGTAGTTATTATCTTAAAATGTTATTTTTCTACTTTATTCAAATTTTAAATATCTGAGATAGTAAATATTATGAATTGTTTAATGCTCTTCGCATGTTCTAACATAAAATCAAAAAGTAGAAAGAGATGTCATTCGTTTGATGAAAATTCGAATGGCTGAAGCAGCTACTTTTAAAGTAATAGAAAGAAAAATAAGTAAAGTTTGAATAGTAAAATATGAAGACATAATATCATATAATTATGAATCAAAACAATGAATTTGACTCTATAAATAATGTTTGGACCTAAAATAAAGTTAATGATGAAACATAGCTTTGTAATTTGTTAACAAGTTGGCTTTACTAAAAGAGAAAATAAAGGAACGGTCACGGAGTAATGGTTATGTTAATCTTGTGAGTATGATACAATAGATAGCTAGAACAATTGTATTTGGGACAATTGGATGAAATAATTAATTTTTTGGTTGGATGTGTTTGGTCGGAGGGAAAATATATTATTTTGTAATTTTTAAAAATATTTTTGTCTTTTTATATAAATAGGAAATATTGTCTCAAACTTAGGTAAATACTATATATGGAGGATTGGGAGTAAGGTGTGGTGGAGATGAGAGCTATATATGAGTCACGGTGAGGATATGATGTGTTGGAGGATAGGAAAGAGAAATAATTAGATTGTGTTTGTATATGCGATATAAAATTATGATTTTGAATCAATGTATGATATACGATTTAGGATTATAATTTGAAATTACGATAAGAGGCTCATGTTTGATGGAGAGACTGTTCCTACCATGTGAAATAATTATATTATTAAAGAATAAATAATTATTACTATTATTATAGTTGATTCTTATGATTGTGTATTTGAAATTTTGTAATCACAAACATTTATTTATAAAAGGAACATGGTGCAATATGTGATTTATCAATGCCGCACCTTATAAGAATATTCAGAAATCTTATTTATGAACTATAATTTGCCCATTTGATAAGATTTTATAAGAATAATTGAAGAAATTTTGATAATTTTATTTATGGGATTTACATGATTATGATTTTCAAAAATACGACTAAAAATCTAAATTACATATAGAAATGAAGCAAAACTTCAACTTCAAATCAATTTGATTTTAAATCATAATTTTCATGTCGCGTGTTCAAACATACCTCTAATATTAGTGATGGAGTTAGATTTTCATTAAGGAAGTTTAAAATCTAAAGAAATAGGCACACGAACTAGTTGTAAGGGGTTCGATATTTATATATATATATATATATATACATATACATAAAAAGTTATTTTAACTATATATAAATAATTCTGCCTCTCCTTCTGTCCTATTTTGTGTCACGGTGTTTAAGAAAGAAGAAAGACTATTGAAACTTTTGATTTAAAATCATTCATAGATATTTGTGTGATTGAAAATCATTTTATCAAGGGTAAAAGAAATATTTTAAAGTTAAATTATTTCTACAATTCTAATTATAAAGTGACATTCTTTTTTGTAAGGACTAAAACGAAAAAAGTATCATATAAAATAAAACAAAGAAAGTATAAATTTTTATCGAATGGATTCGAATAAAGCCCCAGCCGAATTTCAGTCCCACCTCACCCACATCCTTCATACTCTCATAGAACAATAACAACAATAATATAAGTATGATCTAGGTGGAGAGATTTTCTCATAGTGTTTAACTAAATATACAAATATTTTTAGAAGGATATTTTTCTATTTACCTAGCAAAGATATAAGAAATTAATTTATTTTCTAAACAATATATTCTAGTACCAAACACACCCTTATTAATATTCTAAGGAGTCGTTTGGTATGAGGTATAAGTGTTGACACCCAATTTTTACCCTCCACGGTGTCAAATTAATTATGGGGACTTTATTCTTATTTTAATTATTTTATTTAAAAAAATTAATAAAAATTAATTAATACGGGCGCGTGTGCCACACGCACCCCCTTATATCTCCCTCACCCGCCCCCTTTCTTCTTTCTTCTTCATTCACTTCCCTCATACAACCCTAGCCGTCGCGCACCCCAAACCCCCCTGCGATTCTCCAGTTCCCCAAACCCTCTCCCTTTTCCCGGGGCCTTCTTCTTTTCCCCACACCCTTTTCCCCTTCCCGGTACCATTCCCTTTCCCCATGAGTTTTTCCCCCTTTCCCAGACCACGCTCCCCCCTTTTCCTTCAAAATGGAGCCGTTGCATTGATGAGGAGGAGCTATTTTGCGGCTCCTCTTCTTCGATTTTAAAAGAGGGAGAAGGACGAAGAAACAGATAAAAAAAGGACAAAAAAAATCACAGAGAAGAACACAGAGAAGAACAGAGAGAAGAACGGAGAGAAAGAACAGAGATAAAAAAAATCATCTCGGAAACAGAGCAACAACAGAAAAATACCATTTCGATACTTAATTCGATTTCGGAAAACCACTGTAATTTCGAAACCAAATTGTCGAGGTTGAAGCAAATCCGTCTTCATTGGTGGTGGACTGCGACAGCTCGATAAGATTCCAGTTTCGCTATCCCAAAAAAGGTATGAATACGACCCTTTTTGTTCAAATATAATATGACTGAAGTTATCTACTGGGTTGGTTCTTACTTGCATGTGACTGGTTATGATTAAAATGCACTATCGTGACAAAATTAGTACTGATTGCTGTTTGATTGTGAAGCTGGTTTGAGGTATTGTTGTTGTTTGATCATGAAACTGCACTGATGTGATGAGTCGAGGTATTGTTGTTGTTTGATCATGGAAATGCTCTGTTATGACGAGCTAATACTGTGGTTTGTCGTTAATTGGGGTTGAATGGGTCTAGCTCATTACTGGTACTGCATATTAATCGAATAAGTTGTTATTGTCGCTTTTTGTTGACTGTTGAGCTGCCTGGTTCCTCGAGTTGCTGGTACCAGGAAATGTGGTCTTTGATTTGAA
>JAABOM020049146.1:0-15858 GCA_011800125.2 Solanum clarkiae | reverse complement strand
TGTAAAGTAAAAGTGAAGTCATGTCTCGTACTTTAGACACCGTGGCCCCAACGGCCTAGTCATATGCATTTTCTTTTAGCTTACTATCACTGTTTATCTACTTCAAGGCATGGTAAAGGTAGAACCCCTCATAATACATATAGTAAGCGCATAGTTACAGGTTGGTTCTCCCGGGCCTTACCAGCAATGGGTGTCAGTCCGCCCTAACGGGACATGGGGCGTGACAGTTTTTGAGTAATTACATATATAAAGGTGTTGGGATAAGTATCAATTAACTTTCCTAATTTAAAACAAAACTCAAAAGTTTTTGAACTGTGGGGGAACAGGTGGGCGACGGACCTCTATCGCAGAACCTACTGTTTTGTGCAAGTTCATGCAAAAAATCATTTTTTTTTATATGGAGGACCTAAAAATTAAAGGTGACCCTTTCCTTACACAAATTTTCCCCTGAAAAAGAATTTAAAGTTGGATTTGCAAAATAATGTACGAATTTTAAGATATTCAAGAAATATATCACAATGTCTTTTCGAGTTGCTCAAGATGTATTACAATATCTTCCCCTTGGGAAGATTTTTCCCCAAATTTCATGAAACTAAACTTGAGAGGCATGACATGATACCTTTCATCCCTAACATAATGCATCAATTCAACTTAAATATCATTTTCATAAAATCTCAAACTTATGCATCAAAAGTCATTAAAACATGATACCATGAGTATGAATGCACGTAATTTGACTCTAAGGGTTGAAATACATGATTTGACATCTTAAACATGATCATCTTTTTACCTTAGGCTTGAGTAGAGAGAAAAAAGATAGGAATATCATTTCATCATGTCTGCTTCTGCTTCCCAAGTTGCACTTTCAACTTGTTGGTTCTTCCAAAGGACTTTAACGGAGGCTACATCTTTGTTCCTCAATCTCTTTACTTGTCTATCTAATACTTCCACTGAAACTTCTTCATATGCCAAATTCCCCTTAACACTTTTCAATGGAATTTGGATCCCCCGTGAACTTCCTTAACATAGACACATAGAACATCGGATGAATAGTATTCATCACCAATGGCAACTCTAACTCATATGCCTCCTCTTCAACCCTTCTCACAATCTTATAATGCCCTATATGCCTAGGGCTCATCTTCCTCTTCTTGCCCATCATGGGTGACACCTTTAAATAAACCCAATCATCAACATTAAACTCAAGGTCTCTTCTCCTCACATCGGAGTAGGACTTTTGTCTACTTTAGGCAGTCTTCAGTCTTTCTATTATAGTCCTTACTTTTTCTATGGCATCCATAACTGAATTCGGTCCAATTAAGGCAATCTCCCCAACTTTAAATGATCCCACTGGTGACCTGCATTGTCTACCATATAAAGCTTCAAATGGTGTCATCTCAATGCTTGAATGATAACTATTATTATATGCAAACTCGGTGAGAGGTAGATGATCATCCCAACTTCCTTTAAATTCCAAGACACAATCCCTAAACATGTCTTCTAATGCTTGGATTGTTCTTTTGTCTTTCCCATCGATTTGAGGATAGAATGCGGTACATAACTTTATTTTAGTACCAAGACCTCTTTGGAATGACTTCAAAAAGTAAGAGGTTAATTGAGTACCATGATCTGAAATGATGGACAATGGAATCCCATGCAACCTCACCAACTCCCCAATATATAACATGTCATAATCTTCAGCATCGAAAGTTGTCTTAACCGGCAAGAAATAAGTCGATTTCATCATTCGATCCACTATTACCCATATAGAATAAAAATTCCTCTTGGTCTTCGGCAACCTAACTACAAAATCCATGTTAATCTCTTCGTACTTCTAAGGGAGAATCCCAATATTTTGTGCCAAACCACCCGATCTTTGTTGTTCCACTTTAACTTGTTAACAATTGGAGCATACGACCACAAATGTAGCAACATCATTTTTTCATTATGTTCCACCAATAAACTTCTCTCAAATATCTATACATCTTAGTGGAACTGGGTGAATGGAATAGGAAGAATTGTGAGCCTCTTGTAATATCAAATTTCTCAATCCATCAATATCCGGTACACACAACCTCCCTTGATAACGAAGAACCCCATCTCTCCCTTGTGAGAAGACCTCTATCTTTCCTTCCTTTACCAAGACCTTCAATTCAATCAAGGAGGGACCAAGACCTTGCTTAAACTTGACATCCTCAACCAATGATGATTCAGAGTTGCTTACCACCAAGACACCACCATTCTCGGCCTCACTCAACTTTACCCCAATCTAGCCAACTATGAAATTCCTTTGGAAGTTCCTTCTTCCCATCATTTCCAAGTGGTGACACACTCCCCAGACATTCTGCTAAGTGCATTGGCTACAACATTAGCATTTTGGGGGTAATACTTCACACTCATGTCCTAATCTTTGAGAAGTTCCAATCATATCCTTTGTCTTAAATTGAGATCTCTCTATGTAAACAAATGTTGGAGGCTCTTATAGTCGATGAACACATCAATATGGACCCCATACAAATAGTGATGCCAAATCATCAATTCGAACACCATGATTGCTAGCTCAAGATCACCAAAAGATATTATTTTGCATCAACGTACAATCCAAACCAATTCTTGAGGAATCACAATATACAACAAACCCATCAATACCCTCCGGCAATGTCAAGATTGGAGATGAAGTCAACTTGTCCTTCAAAGTTTGGAAGCTTTTCTCACACTTATCCGTCCATACAAACTTCATTTTCTTTTGGGTCAACTTGGTCAACGGGGACGAAATGGAGGAGAACCCTTGAATAAATCTTTAATAATACCTTGCTAGGCCTAAGAAACCTTTAATCTCCATAGGAGTCAATGGCCGTGTCCAATTCTTCACTGTTTTCATCCTTTTTGGATCAACTTTTATCCAATCACTGGATACAATATGTCCAAGAAATGCAATCTCCTTCAACTAAAACTCATATTTGTTAAACTTGGCAAACAACTTCTCATCCCTCAAGGTCTGCACGACCACCCTCAAATACTCTTTATTTTCTTCTTCATCCCGAGAATAAACCAAAATGTCACCAATAAATACCACCATGGACATATTAAGGTATGGCTTGAATACCCTATTCATAAGGTCCATAAAGATAACTGGTGCACTAGTTAACCTAAAGGACATCACTACAAATTCAAAATGTCTATACCTTGTCTGAAATGTCATTTTGGGAATATCACATTCCCTCACCTTCAATTAATGATATCCAGACCTAAAATCAATTTTCAAAAAGTGCATAGCCCCTTGTAATTGATCAAATAGGTCATCGATCCTTGGGAGGGGATATTTGTTGACTTTGCTGAGTTAGCGATACACCAGGAAACTCTTTGGGAAGCACATCAAAAAACTCATTAACTGTGGGAACCGACTCAAGCGACATACTTTTGGGTATGACATTTCTAACCCTAACCAAATGGTAGATGCACCCCTTAGAAATCATTTTGTAGGCTTTGAGATAGGAAATAAATTGACCCTTACATGAAGGATTACTACTCTTTTACTCAAGAGTAGGCTCATTTGGAGGCATGAGAAACATGCAACCAATCTATCCCAAGTATAACACCAAAATCAACCATAAAAAGATCTACCAAATCACAAGGAATAACTTTATGCATGATGGATACAGGATAACCTCTATAAACTATTTTTGCAAGAATGGACTCACTAACGAGAGCGATAACTTTATAAGGCTCAACAAAAGTTTCGAGGCATGCATGAAATCTATTAGCAAGAAATGGTTTGATAAATGACAAATTTTCCCCTAGATCTAAAAGTGCATAAGCATCAAAATCATAAACTTTTAACATACCGATAACCACATCGGGGGCAATAAAAAGGCATAGAACCTATTATCTTTTGGTGCTCCTTGTGCTTTTCCGTCTTGGCCTTAGGGTTTTCATTACCACTCCTACAATCCCTTGCATAATGGTCGGGCTTACCACATTTAAAGCAAGCATTGGAGCTGGTTAGACATTCACCCCTATTAAGCTTTCTACACTTCTTATAATTTGGAGAAGCTTGTGCACCTATACTTCCGTGGGGCTTTGGGTTGGACCCTAAATCTTTGTTGAACTTGGGAAGTGGAGTGTTAGATGACCCTTGATTCTCTTGCTTTTGAACACCTTAGAATTTACTATGACCACCACTCCTTTTGTGGAAGAATCCCCCATCATCAATCCTAGCCCTCTTGGACCCCCTAGACTTCTCCTTCAATTCTCATCCTCTAGCATAGGTCATTAAGCGGGAGATGTCCATTTCTTTGACGAGCATAGATGTTTTGCATTCTTTAGAGACCATGTCTAAAACACTTGATATAAATTTACTCATTCTAGCCCTTGGATCCGATATTATAAATGGACCATATTTGGAGAGCTTTGTGAACTTGAGAGAGTACTCCCTCACACTAATTTGCCCTTGTTTTAGGTTTATAAATTCTTTCACTTTAGTCTCCCTCAACTCCAATGGAAAGAAACTATCTAAAAAATGTTGCTTTGAACTCCTCCTATCCCACTCGGCTTGCTTCCTCATCTCTTTTTTCAACCAATTGGTCATACCAAACCTTTGCCACCCTTTTCAATTGATAGGCCACAAGCTCAGCCTTCTGCTCCATGGCACACTCATGATGATTACAATTCTATAAGCCTCATCAAGAAACACAATCAGGTCCTCATCAACCTTTGATCCACGAAACTCTAACGGGTCATCCTCATGAATCACGAAATCTTGTTGTCAGGGTAGGTGATTGAGGAGGAATGACAACCTCTTTATTAGCTTGGTTGGCCAAATATTAGGCCAACATAGTGAAGGCATTCCTAAACTCGGTATGAGAAACAATCTCCTCTTGTTGTTTAGGATAGGCTTGATCTTAGGCCACATCTCCTGGAAAAGGCGCTCTTCTTGGTGGCATTTTCTAGAAATGACAAAGAGGGCATCGTTAGTCAGAGAAATAACCTTAGATACTTTTAATGGCATGACATGAATCGTAATGAAGTGAAATATTTTCTAAAACACCTCGTATCCTCCTAGTCATAGATGTGGCGTGCTTTACACCGATGAACAAAACTCTACTCGATGCAGTATATTGGATTTCTGAGGACCATTTATAATCCTAGTGCTCTAATATCAAGATGTCACAACCAGACCCTAGGTCCTAGGTGCAACATGGCAAATAGAAACCTCAAGGGTACCTAAACAAGCCTCTTAGCATATTGTGCGCACATCCTTAGTTGTGGAATATAAAATAAACAACAACAACAATTCTAATGGAAAGGGCCTTTAGACTCACGCTATGAGGATGAATAAGGGAAAGGAATGTGCATGAATCATATCATAAGCAAGACTAAGGAGAGGGTAAGTATGACACAAACTATGGGGAAGTAGGGGCTTAGAAAGATCAATCCCATTCCATCAACATCAACAACATCAAATAGCATCACATAGGGGATAAGGACTAAAGGATAAATCTCCATAAAAGCTCAACATATCATAATAGGTACATAGCATAGTATAGTATCCAACAACACCTCCAAAACATGAGTAGGATTGGGGCCAAGACAAGTACCGGGCTCACCCTCAAAGTACTTAGTAAAATGAAATAAAATCTCATCATAAGCAAGATAAAAATCAAATATTGTCACTAAAATGAAGGACTTACCACTCAATGATCTTCACCAACCAAGATAGCCATGTGGAAGAGGATGAATAGGAGCTCTAGTCCCTATATGGTTAGATTATGTAGGCAAAAATTATGCATTAGTACTTGGGATGTTCTAGTATGTAGGATGTAATACAATAATAGATGGTAAGTTTCATAACAAGATGCATAATCATATACAATAGAAGTAAGATCAATATGGCATGCATGAGGATGCTTTGATATAATCATTCATGAGAGATAAACATAACATAACATCCTATCATCATACATATATGGGAGGTAGACTATAATTGACATATAAGACCAAGAGAGCTACTACCTGCAGTTGAACATAACTCCTTACATTGGCAAGGGAAGACTATTTGCCATATAGAACTCCATGTCATGACCCAACCCTAGGGCCTAGGTGTGACACAACGAATAGAGAACCCGAAGGACCCTAAACAAGCCCTTTAAGCATTCATAGCACATCCTTGGTTGTGAAAGCACAATTAAACAACAAGCAAGTAATTCAAGGGGAAATAGGACTTTGGACTCAAGCTATGAGGATGATATAAGGAAGAGGATTATCATGAACATATAGCAAATAAAGGCTAAGGGGTGGGTGAGTATGACTCGGGCAATAAGGATTTTAGACTTCTATCTCATCATCAATACACAACAAGCATAAAAGGGGAATAAGGACTAGGGTAACTCTTTCATATACATACATAAAACATCATAGGAGTCAAGGCTCATAACATACATAAACATATATCCAGTGACACCTCTAATATTGAGTGGAACGGGGGCCAAGACATTTTTGGGCCTCACCCTCAAAAGTAAGTACTCAATGTAATTTTTCTTAACAAGTATGAAAGGAAAGTGGATGTTATCCCCAAAGTGGAGGACTTACCAAAAGCAATCTTTAATCGATCAAACTAGCCACGGGAGGAGGATGAGTAGAAGCTCTAATCCCTACATGGTTAGATCATGTAGGCAAAAATTATGTATTTATACTTGGAATATATTAAGTATGCAGGGTGCAATGCAACAAGGAAATATAATTCATAATTAAAAAAATGCATAATCATAGTCAATGGAAATAGACTAAATAGGACATGAATGATCAATGTCATAGTCAAATACATGCACGAGGACAACCAAATCATAAATCATATCTTACTTATATGGTAAGGGACCATAAAGGACATATAAGACTGAAAGAGCTACTACTTGAAATCCTGATGTTCACTCTATACCAGCCAAGGAGTTGTCTACTTTGCCAAGGTAAATCAAATACTCACCTTATAGGAACTCCCCTATTTTAGAAACTGTTTTACAAACACCTTACGAGAACATCCCTTTTTTGGATATCATAAGAGAAGAGTTGTATAGGAGCACCACCCTTTTTGGAAATCAAGTAGCTTGTATCTTATGGGAACCCCACCTTTTTTGGTAAACTGTGCATCTAAAACTATATGGATCCATCAGTTAATTGCAAACCTATGGTGGCAACGTAGTTATGGGATAATGGTTATCTACCAAATTCCTCTCGGTACTAAGTCAACAATCCCAAAGAATACTTAAATCATACTTATAGTCATAAAATAAAAAGCCTTGTAATATCATAATATCATCATACAGTAGCTCTTCAAAGCAAAGCGTCATAACATCAAAGATAGGATTTCATATCATTCATAACTTTCAAATGTTCCCGTAATGTCATAACATGCTTATTAGCCCTTCAATATTCACAACATGCATAATTTCACATATCTTTCCATAAGTTTTTCATCAACATAGGGAGCTTAGTACACAACTTTAGTCAAAACCTGGTGGGTGTGCACATATTCTTAAATCATGCAAATTCAAGATTTTTGGACATGAGGAGAGTAAATAAGGTCATTCACAAATCATTCAAAGTAACCTACCATAACAAAGTAAAGCTTAGTTAGGGCATCCTCAAACCCTCACATAACCCATAAATTTCACATGGCATTTATATGCATAATAGTGCACAAAGGTAGAATAGCATAAATTACTCTATACTATCAGCACATAAAAAAAGTTCATGCAATTATCATAAGTTACCATGACTTGAAAGCAGATGAAGAAGAGGGATAGTTGAGCTTTATGGAGGAAAGGTCTCCACAAATCAAAACTCACATATCTAAGTGTGATTAGAAATGAAAATCTTGTAGCGGATTGAAGAAAATTTGAAGCCCTATCTTACACTTTTTACTTGAATGTCTTGAGGAATCTTGAGAGTATTTGGAAGGAGTTTGGACTAAGGTTATTTTAGAATGAATTGTAGTGGAGTAATTTAGGATTGTATATGGATGGAAAGGGTATATTTGGGGGGGCTTAAATGATGTAGCATGGACTTAGAATATTAGAAAATGTCGAAATTGCCTCTTTTTAAAATCTGCCAAACCAGACCACGAGACCCCGATTACGGGTCGTGGTCTAGTCCATGGGTCATGGAAAGGGGGTCTCATCCTATTGGTTTTTGGACCCCTCTAAAACTCAAAACCATAAAAACACCTAGACTCGTCAACCAAATCCGTGAGTCGTCCTATTGTTCGTGCATCGAACTTCAGAAATCCATTTTTCCACCAAGTCTCCCCACCATCCCATGAGCATAAGTTGCGACTCATGGAATAACTTATATCTCATGGTTACCCTCATGCATTAGTGTCTCTCCCAACTTAAGCTATTGAAATTTTCACCCTTGGACCCACAAATCTAAGCATGGCCTGGATTCCATTTCATGGTTTGTATACCCCTTTGTAAAACCCCACATACACTTAAAAAAAATTTCAAGACTTCATTTCCTTTGCGCTTTCACATCGTCCAACATGTGGGGCCTTGCACTCCATCACATTCGCATATGCATCATCAGTAAACATTATGGCTTAGGTGGATCCACTATCCAAGCACATCCTATAAGAGCTCCTATGGTGGCACATAGTTAATGAGATAAAGGGTTGCTACTAGGATTTCCTTATCGAATCCCACCTCAATGCCCCATTCGGTGCTAAGTCATTCCCAGAGAATACATTTGAAAACATATGCATAATTATAGTCATTTATAAGCTTTAAAAGCATAACATCATCATCATCACCATATATAAGGAGTGGTTCATCTGTACATCGAGATCCAATATATGAGAATAGTCATTATCACATGGGATCTATCTTTTGGTGAGAATTATCATTTCACCATCATCATCATTTATAAGAGGGATTCAAACATCATAACTTTTATAAATTTTAGTAATTGAACCCTCATTATTATAAGTCATTCATCATTAGAAACTTTGATATGATAATTGGATGGATTTCATGCATATAACTTTAACTCATGTAACTCAAGAGGACAAGGCATGAAAATAGTGTAATTCATCAATTTAAATCATTTTTAAAATAACCCACCACAATCATATATATCATCTTTGAATTTTAGACATAGAATCATGCAATTCATCTTATAAAATCATCAATTTCATCATAACTCATAGTAATATATCCCTTATAGATTGGAATTTCATAAAATAAGTCATAGGATAAAATTCTTGAAATCAATTTATGCAATTTTATGCAATAGATGAAGATTTTTAACATGATTCATATTAAATATGAGTAATATAAAGTACCCATAGGGAATTAATCATTGAAACTTGAGAATTTATAAAAATAGGTTTTAAGACTTCATGGGTGGAAGAACCCATGAATGAAGAAACCCACATACCTTTTGATCATTCAAACTTGAAGAAGAAGATTTGAAAAACTTTGAGAAATCCCTTTTGGAAGCTTTGTCTTCAATGGAGGAAGCTTGATATCTAAGCAATTTGAGAGAAATTGATGGAGGATTTTAGAGAGAAGTTTTGGAGGACTTGAGAGTGTTTAGAAAGAGGTTTAGGTCTAAAAATGAGGGAATGTTTTTGTAATTATGTATATAAAGGTATTAGGATAAGTCCCAATTAAATTTCCTGGCTCAAAACGAATCTCATAAAATTTTTAACTATGAGGGAACAGGGGCACGGCGAGCCTCTGTCGCGGACCCTACTGTTTTGTGCAATTTCATGCGAAAAATTATTTTTTGATACAGGGGACCTAGAAATCAAAGGTTACCCTTTTCCTACATTATTTTGCCTCCTAAAAAAAATATGAAGTCAAATTTGTGAAATAATACATGGATTTTGTATGATATTCAAGAAATACATTATGGGGTATTTTCAAGTCACTTTGGGAGGTGTTACACCATTAGATCTGAAATGTCGAAATTAGTAGGGCTATTTCATAGGCAAGTTGCATTCGCTATTGGGGTGGCTTGTCTATAGGAAGGACATAACAGGTTTCATCACGACCTATAGTGTTGGTCCATGACAAGTTGGTATCAGAGAAACTTGTCACGACCCGGCCTCACAGGCTATGATGGTGTCTATCTCAACCTTAATTGGCAAGCCTCACCCAATCTCGGAACAGCTAGTAATGGGCATAACCGAATAGTTAAACTAGAATCATGAGAACATATTGGCACTAGGCATACATAAACATAACAACGACAAAATATCCCCCTCCCAGGACCTAAAAGTCACATGTACATGACTACTATAGACAGGATACCACACACTAACCATAATACATCTCTATATACATATACATGACCAATATAGCACATGTGCAAGTCTCGAGTCACAAAAGACACCCAAAATACAAAAGAATACTGAAGGATCCATAGATGTCTAATGCTCACCAACAGTCTCTGAATATGGCTATCATAGGAAGATCACCGCTGCTAGCTTGGGCTAGGATTTGCACCATGAAACAGATGTGGAAATGTAAGGGTAAGAGCTAGGGATATGGTACCTAGTAGGCATCATAGGCTAACTAAGTAAAAATAGTAAATGAAGTAGGGATAAGCCAGAGTATAATTCTATAGTAGTTGTCTACCAAAACCAAGTAATGTATATCTATAGGTGTAAAGTAACTCAAATCTTCTAGAACCAGGTAATGCATATTTGTACCAATAGATGTAACCATAATCTGGAAAACAGTAGAGGGATGTATATAGGTGTAAGGACTTACCGACTAAGCTTGTACGCCAACCAAACCCCAATGATAAACCTAAAAGGTACACCACACAGAAAAATGGTGTAAGGTAGGTATATTGGTAACAATCTAACAATGTTGCATAACCAGAAGATTCCCAACTAAACAATGCATAGATGACCTTGGTACCGGTGTAGTAACCTAATCCATCTAGGAACCTCAGACCACATTGGGACTTCAACCCTAAACACATATGTTTTTGGCCACCATAATACTTTCCATGTCTGCCAACCCTTTGCTGGGAAAATCTACCATCTTCAACCCGAGCCCTCTTGGACTCCCTAGCACACTTCTTCAACTTGTCCTCCTTTATATGCTTTGCATAGGTCATAAGGCTAGAGATATCAATCTCCTTCACTAGCATGGTGGTTTTACACTCCTTGGACACCAACTCCGACACCCCAGAAATAAACTTGCTCATCCTTGCCTTTTGGGTTGGCAACTACGAACAGTGCATACTTTGAGAGCTTAGTGAACTTGATGGAGCATTCCCTCACACTCATGTTTCCTTGTTTTAGATTGATGAAATCTTGCTCCTTGGCCTCCCTTAGCTCCAATGGAAAGAACCAGGTGAAGAAGTCTCCCTTAATGCTTCCCAAGTTATTAGTCCCATTTCACCCCTCTCGTCAACCCACTAATCATACCATACTTGGCCACACCCATGAATTGATAGGCCACAAGGTTGAACTTGTCTTCTAGTGGTACCCCCATAATGGTAACAATCTGATAAGCCTCATCAATGAACTCAACTAGATCCTCGTCAACCCTATAGCCATGTTATTCGAGCAGGTTCATTCTCATGGAGTCTCAGATCCTAGTTGTCGAGTAGGTACTTGGGGAGGAAGGACAACCTCTAGGCCGACTTGGTTAGCCACAACTTGAGCCAATATCGTGAAGGCAGTCTAGAACTCCATAGGAGAAACCCCTTCTTCTTAAGGAATTGGAGGGATTTGATCCTCAGGCGCATCCCTTAATGGAGGAACTCTTCTTGGTGGCATAATCTGGAGAATGGAAAAGGGAACATTATTAGATTAGGAAAACCTTAGGCAAGTTGTAAAGGAAAGATATGAATCTTGAAGTAGGGAAAGTTACCTAAACCCCTCATAGCCTCTCATTCATGATTGTGGTGCTCTTCACAATTATGAACTAGACTCTACTCGACATGGTATATTGGACATCCGAAGACTATTTCAAAACCTCGTGGTCTAATGCCAAGTTTGTCATGATTCAATCCTAGGGCTTAGTCATAACACGATAATTAAGGGATCTGAAGGCACCTTACCCAAGCCTCTATGCATTCATAGGTATTTGATCTAATTAAAGTAGAATCTAAAATAGGCAATGGGACTAAGGGACATTCAACTTAAAACTCATAAAAGAGTATCAAAATAAGACTTAATACAATTCGTCCAAACATACCATCTACATAAAAGAATTGGCAGGGGCTAAGTCATGTTTAAAGCTCATCCTCAAGCGAAATGTATCAAAACAGAATATAACATAGAAAGTAAATGTATCAACATAACAAGCTTGAAAGAAAGTTGGTGTCATCCCTAAACTAGACGACTCACCAAAGCTACCAGTCTTCGACCGTCGAAAGATCTAGCCACATGCCGAAAGAGGAGAGACATTGATCCTTAAATGTTGATATCATGTAGGAAAAATATGTGTTAGTGCTTTGGGATTTACTAAGTATATGGGATGCAAATACAACACATGAAATTGTAATGTAATCATTCATGAAATTATAATTCTATCATGCATGAAATTATAATGTCATCATTCATAAGATTGTAATGTCATTGTGTATGAAATTGTAATGTCACCATAGGTAATATACATAGTCATAATCAAAGAGTAAAGATCTTTATGTAATAAATTATCAATGCATCATATTACAACATGATTTGAAGTGATATAAACATCATATACATAACTATGTGGGAGGAGATTGTAACCAACATTTAAGACCATGTAAGCAACTACGTAGAATCCATACAACCCCCTACGTTGGTGCAAGTAGTCTACTTGTCTGGTAGAACTCTGTTAACTTATGCATGCATATCTTAATTTTAACTTTGCTATTGTGGATTCACTAGTCTTAGCCTATAAAGGCTCCTATGGTGGCACATAATTAATAAGACAAGAGGTTGCTTCTAAGGTTTCCTTACAAAAGCCCACCTCACTTTCTTATTCAGTGCTAAATCAAATCCCACAGAATAATTATAACATAATTAAATATGTAGATATTTATAAACTTTGAAACATAACTTTAGCATCATAGGAGTAGCTCTTTAACTCAGAAATCCACTTAAGTGAGAATTGTCCTTTTACATGAGGATCCATCTTTGGTGAGAATTATCCTTTTACTGTCTTAATAATAGCATTAAAGGGCTACATAGTACTTGTAATTTCAACTAATTCATAAGGCTTTCATAATATACTTGAAGGTCCTTATCATTCATAATATACTTCATCATAAAACTCAATCTAAAACTTAGTGCACTCATGCAAATAAACTTTGAAACATATAATTCAAGAGTATCATGCGATGACATAAGGAAATCTCATCAATAAAAAACCCTCTTAAACAACCTACTTTATCCTACAAAACCCTAAGTAGAAAAATCATGAAATTCATTTCAATAGATCATTAACTCTCATAATAGTATCATGGCATTTCAATAACACACTCATATAATAGAAAAATACATCACATTATCATTATTTAAAGAGGACTCATGAAAATCTATAAAAATTCATAACTTAAAAAAGGTAAAATAGAAGATTATTGGACTTTGTGGATGAAAAGAATTCACAAATCAAACTCACATACTTGATGGCGAAGCCTAAGAAAAGATTTGGAGTTTGAAGAAGGAGGCTTGATGAAACGCTTGCTGTATTTTTCTTGTCTTAGAGAGGACTTTTTTTAATTTAGAAAATTGAGAGAATTTTGAGTGGGGAATGAATGAGAGTGAGAGTTAGGGTTGGGGACTAATATAGGTAGATTTATGATCCAAAATAACATTGTATTGGGTTCAGGATGCAGGAAATTGATGAAAATGTCTTTCATTAAAGTCTGTCAAACCTAAACTATGACCAGCATCTACGAGTCGTAGATTAGACCACAAGTCTTAAACATAGGGTTTCATCCTAGTTACATTTTTAAACTTCTAAACTCAATCTTCGAGTCCTTTTTATAACTCGAAAAGGATTTACGTGTCATAGGACCCATCCATACTTAGAAAAATTTTTCAATTCAGGACCCCATCTACGAGACCATTCTATGGCTCAAAATAGGACCATGACTTGTCATGTTTGTTCGTAAACCAATCTTTAGAAACTAACTTTTGACCAATCCTGATCTTAATCCATAAACACTCTTTTTTCACGATCCATAGATCCTTTTACAAAAGTGAACACCCCTCGTAAACCACCCCTACACTTATCTAATTTTCCACCCCGCTATCCCTATACCACGATCCTTGTCAACGACCCATGCTTTGAACCACGAGCCATAAATGAGGCTCGTACTTTGCTAAATTTCTAGTTTTAACTTTGCTGCATTTTTTTGACTGTCTAACTTACATGTCCTTACGGTGATAATATCATGGTGAAATTGTTGAAGAATACTAGTGAAAGTATTGGCAGTTTTGATGAGTAGTCTTGAATGAAAAATACAAAGTGGTTATTAAAAACTTGAATAATGGTGTGATATTACTGTTGAATGACTCACTTTATGGTGACTTTGGTATTGAAATAATGATGAGATTGGTAGACTTGATTATTGAATACATACATTATATGGACTTTTGCATATTTTCGTGCTTATTTGAATGTGACTATTGTATTGCAATGAAACATTGATTGAGTTCCACTTTTAATGAGAAGCTGATGGGAAATGGTTCTGAATGGATTTAAATATTGATACCGAGGTATTTACCAATCAGTGATAATTGTTGAGGTTCTTATCGGTGGCCAAGGTCTCTTTTAGTGAATATAGTGATGGTCGAAGTCTCTTTCAGCGAGTGATATGATTGCCAAGGTATTTTCTGGCGGTTAAGGTCTCTTTTGGCGATGATGATTTTTATACATGATCCATGTATGGTCCTTATGAATTTCGACCTGATTATATCAACAAATATGTATCATAGGACAGACATGCATCAAGAATATTTGATATTGGATTGCATCAATTGCACTCCATTTTATTCCATCCCATGCTATAATTATGATTATTGTTATGAAGTGGCGATCACTAGTCTAAACCTGTATTTTTGAAATGTGGATTATAAGTGTTGAACATACCTGATTCTATGACAATATATGTGTGTATATTATATATCGCGTATGCTAGCTTTCTTGAGTGTAGGTTGTAGTTATGAAGGTTCAATTAGGATTAAAGGAGTACTTGTGTTCCTTATTCTCTAACTGTATTTAGATCTTCTTATTGGGTACCACGTTGTTTTGGTACTCAACCTTGCTTCTACGGTTATGTGTAAGTTGTGAGCTTCACTCTAGTTTACGCTTCATTCTCACTTCGGACTGGCTTTGAGAAGAGTCTAAAAGGTAGTAGCTTGCCTTTTTCAGTGGACTCTTCAGACTCCTATCTATTTTACATTATTTTTGTTCTATTTGATAAACAAGAACACTTGAGACTTGTATATTTTCTTCCAAACTAAGTTATGGTAGAGGTTTGTACATGTGACACTAGTTTTAGAATGACTTTTAGATTATGATTTCTTATTTTTATGTATTTAGACTGTTACTTCCACTTTATTGAGTTATATCATATTTAGGTTGACTTGTCTCGGTAGACTAAAGGCAGGTGCCATCACGCTGATTTTAAATCATGACAGAGAGAGATAACAAAAGAGGAAAAGGGTGATAAAGAGAGAGAAAATATATAAATGCTACAACATAGAAAGAAAAAAAAATACAAGAAAAGACTACAAAGAGAAAGACGGAAAGAGGAAAATATACAATTAATTAGAAAAAAAAATAATGTAAAATATAGGGAAAAAAAGCTTTTAAAAGAGAGAGAGAACAATGGGGGGGGGGGGGGGGG
>JAABOM020049135.1:0-15859 GCA_011800125.2 Solanum clarkiae | reverse complement strand
GTGCCCGTTTTAAAAATTTAATAATTTTTTTTATATAAATAAATATTTATTTAAAATGTTATAGTAGAAAATAAAGTCCTCGTGAATAATTTGACACCATGGAGGGTAAAAATTGGGTGTCAACACCACCTAAATGGAATCAAAACCTTTTCTAGTCTTGGGCAACCCCAACCACAAAATCCATATTAATCACTCTCACTTCCAAGTAGGAGTCTTTATGTGTTGGGATGCCACACGGCCTTTGGTGTTCGGCCTTGACTTGTTGACAACTATGGTAACCAGAAACGAATTTGGCAATGTCTCTCTTCATGACACTCCACCAATACACATCCCTCAAGTCTCTATACATTTTGGTGGAACCGAGGTGGATAAAATAAGAAGAATTATGGGCCTCATCAAGAATTTTCTCCCTCAAACCATCAACACAAGGCATACACAACCTACCTTGGTACCTAAGGACACTATCTCCCCCTTGGGAGAAAACCTCTACTTTGCCTCTTTCACCAAGGCCTTCAATTCAAGCAAGGAGGAGGCAAGATCTTGTTTTTCTATCACCTCATCAACCAAGGAAGATTTGGAACCATCAACAACAACACACCATCACCCACTTCTTCCGACCTAACCCCCAATCTAGCCAATCTATGCACCTCTCTAGTCATCTCCCTATCACCACCATTAACATGATGTAGGCTACCCATGGACACCCGAATCAAAGCATCCCCCACCATATTTGCCTTACCCAGATGATAATGCATATTCATGTCATAAAATCTTTGAGAATTTCTAGCCACCTTATTTGTCTCAAGTTGAGATCTTTTTGAGTGAAGACATATTGGAAGCTCTTATGATCAGTGAAGACATCAACATGCAACCCATACAAATAATGACACTAAATCTTTAATGCAAACACCACGGCGGCCAATTCAAGATCATGGGTAGGGTAGTTCTTTTTATGCAATTTGAGTTGCCTAGAAGTATAGGTTATGACCTCACCATTTTGCATTAGTACACAACCCAAACCAACTCTAGATGCATCACAATACACAACAAAACCTTCAAGCCCATCTGATAGTGATAATATAGGAGCGGACACTAGTCTATCCTTCAATGTTTGGAAGCTTCTCTCACAATCATCGGTCCACACAAACATAACTTTCTTTTGAGTCAATTTGGTCATAGAGGAAGCAATGTAGGAGAACCCATTCACAAATCTTCTATAATAACCCGTAAGGCCCAAGAAGCTCCTAATATCCGACGAGGTCAATGGTCTAGGAATTCAATTTCGTATTCCTAATTGCATCAGTGTTCTTTGCATCCACTTTTATACCATCCCCTGACACCACATGACTTAAGAATGCAACCTCCTTCAACCAAAACTCACACTTAATCATATTTGACATACAATTTCTCCTCCCTCAACTTTTGCAACACAACCCTCAAATGACCCATATGCTCCTCCCTACTATGTGAGTAGATCAATATATCATTAATGAAGAACACAACGAAGGAATTAAGGTTGGGTTTGAAGATCCTATTTATTAGGTCTATGAAGATGGCTGGTGCATTAGTCAACTCAAACGACGTCACAACAAACTCATAATGCCCATACCTATTTTGGAAAGTCGTCTTGGGAATATCACACTCCCTCACCCTCACTTGATTGTACCCGGACCGACGATCCATCTTACAGAAAAAGCTAGCCCCTTGCAATTGGTCAAACAAGTCGTCAATCTTTGGAAGAGGATATCTATTCTTTATAGTGGCCCTATTGAGTTGCCGGTAATCAATGGACATTCTAAGTGACCCATCCTTCTTTTTCACAAATAACACCTGATCACCCCAAGGGTGAAAGGAACCCATGAAAGGATCTAATTACTATTCAAATTTTCCCCTTTTCTTATATAAACTTACCATATCAATTTCAATTTGTTAGTTACCATGGTTTAGTACATTATATTTGAATTGGAAGGATCTAATTACTATTCAAATTTTGATTCTTTTATTTATATCTGTTTCTTATTTTTATTAATAGTATTTGATCAAGAATTAGATCCAATCGTATGAAACAATTGATTTAATGCGTATATTAATTATAAATAAAAAATACTGTAAAGCTAATCCAATTAACCCAAAACGGATCGAATGTGCGCCCTAATTTGAGAACAATCACTAATGATAAGTTTAAAATAAATACATATTATTATACCAAAGACATCTTCTGTCATTTCTATAAGAATTGGACAAATGGGTCCGAGCTACCAAGGATTCAATATATATTTATATTCTTGCCTCAATTTATATGGCAGATAAAAATTAAAGAGTCAATCAAAATTTTAATATGAATTTTAGATATTTTAAGTTTATTAAATATTGTAATTTATAGTATTTTTGATAAATTTTTACAAAGCAATCAAACCTTTATAAAAGCTTTTAAATTTCAAAAGTTGTCCATTATTGTGATTATAGTACTTTTAACGTCATTTTTAAACAATATATATTATTTTTCTATCCTAATTTATGTGACATAAATAGAAAGAATACAGAAATAGGCTAAGAATTCACTTCGAAAATTATCATAATTTTCAAAAGTCAATTGAATATTTTTATGTATTTTAAATATTTCAAGTTATTAACTTTTATAATTTATTATACTTTTTATATAATTTTTAAATATATAAATAGAAAACAAAGTGAACAAATTAATGGAAAAACATACAGATGTGCAAATTACCCTTGTTAACGAAACAGACATGTTAATAGGAAGCATCAACTACCGTTTATTAATCTATCTATGTACTATCTACTATCTATCTATACTATATCAAAAGTGTGAAGGCACTTAGAAATGTTATTTAAATTTTCTATCCTTCATTGAAAGATTTCGTTTTAAATAATATCATCTTTTCGCCATGTTTCTTCAAATTATTATTTAATTATATTTATAATATTGACTTTTAAAATGTATGGAAAAAAATGATAAAATAAGGATTTTTATCTGTGAAAAGATTTCTAAATCTTTTTTATTTGATAGACTTATACTTCTTCCTTATTTGAATCAAGAAAATACCCGACTAAGAAAAATTTGATTTTATTATAGATTCTATTTAGTGATAAAATCTTTATATATAGGATCTTTATAAATAAATAATTATCAAAATTACTTTTGCAATATTTTATTTATCTTTTTATAAGTTCATAGTTAAAATAAATTTTTCTCGCTTTGGTCACGCGCAAAGCGCATACAATAAGGCTAGCAATAAGGAGAAAAAAGTACTAAAAGAAGAATATCAAATTAAAAGGTATTAATTATTAAATACAAAAACGTCTCATTTTCTTTGAAACAATTCTTCCTCCTTTTCTAGAAAAAGATACTCCCCGATTCAATAATACTTATCCACTATTTATTTTACTTAAGTAACTATAAATAAAAGAGTAATTTTATCATATTACCTTTTGAATATAATAAATATGATATCTTGAAAAATATAATAAAATTATTATAACCAATGAGTGTAAAATTATCTCGTAATTTCACAAATTGAACAAGTATTATTGACATCTATTTTTAATATATTGTGAATAAATAATGATAGACAAAGGGAGTAATTACTATTTTATCCCTCCACCAATCTGAAAAAATGGGGACCATTTGATAATTCATTAGAATTATGCAGATATTAATTATTCAACCTTCTATATTCTATAAAAAAATATATAGATACTCTCATAAGTTTATATATATATATATTAATTATACACATTCCTACTTTTAAACTACAAATAATTAACTATATTAATTTTATATATACATAATTTATCTCTTATCAAACATCAAATACCGTTTGTAAAATTTAATATCTATATAACTCTCTTTTAAATTAGTTATCAAATGATCCCTGTTACTAGCCCTTTCTCAGATGTCTATCCACGTGCCTCTTACCTATCTCCTGCTGTTTTCCCGTTATTTTCCCCTTTTTAAGCTGGTTCTTTTTCTAATTACACACCACCTACTAATGAATAAGAGATTATTTGATAGGGTGGTAATAAGAATAGTTCTTCCTTCTTTCTATTTTATGTAATAAACTTTTAATTTTAGTTCATCTCCAAAAAAAATATTACGTTAGTAAAATTAAAAATAATTTAATTTAAAATTTCTTATTATTTTTAATAAAATAATTTTCAGTCACACAAAAATTTATGAATTATTTTACATTTACAAGTTTCAAAA
This sequence comes from Solanum clarkiae, assembly GCA_011800125.2. Taxonomy (NCBI): domain Eukaryota; kingdom Viridiplantae; phylum Streptophyta; class Magnoliopsida; order Solanales; family Solanaceae; genus Solanum; species Solanum clarkiae. Next base: position 11,631 of record JAABOM020049135.1, on the reverse strand, counting down.
GTATTTCTTTAAAAAAAAAAAATCATGTCAAATGATGCCACATCAAATGAAACGAAACAAATATTAAAAATTGTGTATTAGTAATATTGATAATTGGCATTATTTTTATTAGTATTTCATTTAATGTATTAAAAATAATATCTTGTGCATAATTTTTTAAAAATATTTGTTTATAAAAAATACTCTCCACAAATATGGTGGAAAGAATGAGGAATAAACTTTGAGGGGCAATATTTATTTAACTATACTAATGTATGTATTAAAATCATTTGCATCACTAATATCATAAATATTGTATTAATTATATACACCTTAATATCAAATAAAATATATAACCAATTAGATTAAGAAATATACCAAACAAGGTACTACCGATAAATAGAATCAACCAAAATGATAAAGAAAAATGTCAATAAAACGTCCTCAATTAATAATTTGCTCAAAACTGTCCATGCCATTAATAAGTGGGGCCAAAAATGCCACTAATGCTAATATTTTGATTTTTAAATTCCCTTATTATTACTGAGGGGTAATAAATGTCTTTTTTAAAAATAAATATATGAGTATTTTTCCTTTTCTAATAAATATATGTGTTTTCCTTTTTATAAATATTAATTCTTATTTCTTATCTAGAAAGTATTTTTTTTATTCTTACTCTCATTTTAATAGTTAAAATAAAATATTTTCATGTACCTTCTTAACTAATAATATACATCATATATTTAAGATCATAGTAATCTCATTATTAATTCCCATTTGGAGACCAAAAAAATAATTTTAATAAAATAAAAAATATTTTTATTTCAAATTTTTTTTCAATTAAAGTAAAATAAAATTTTCTAATAAAAAAATCATTTAAAAAATTATGTTTAAGAAAAAGAAAAAATATATTTATTTGGAAAAAGGCTTCTCCACCTTCACTGGGAACTCATACTTTCCTTTTTGTTTGGAACTATTATTTTTTTAGTAAATATTTTTTTGTATAAAAAAAAAAAACTTTGAAATATCAATCATAACAAACTTTAAAAATATTTTTTGTTGTATATAACACTCTAGATGGACAAAAGTCATCCCATGAATTGGGATGTCCATATGATTAGTTATCACATCATAAATATAAGATAAGTTATTCCATTGTGTCATAACCTGACTTCTTAGGTCATGATAGCGCCAGTTAGGCACCACTTATAGGTAAGTTAACCGAATGTCCACATCACCTGTCCTGAACACAATAGTGATAAAGATACCAACAACATAAGAGTACAATGAACACAACCTCCCTAGGACCTGGAAGTCACCTATACAGAGTTACTCTAGGCTCAAATTAAAATTTACATATTTATAGACATAACCAGAATGACCATCTGCACGTACAAATCCAAACTACATATACAAGGCAAGTGCTTGAATACAAAAGACTGTCCACCAGAAAGAAGGAGACTGCAAAAGGTCCAGAGCTGTTGATGCTCATGGCTCCTGAATTGTCAGCGCACTGCTAACTCGGTGGCTGTGAATAGTACCTGGACCTACACCATGCGGAAATGCAGAAATGTAGGGGTGAGTACTAGAAAAGGCACCCAGTAGGCATCGTTGGTTGACTGAGTGAAATAATGAACATAAATAAAGCCCAAGCATGTAGTAACTGCAGTAGTGTAGCAAAATAAACCCAGACCAAGGCATAGGAGGCCACAACTAAACCAACTGAAATGAAGAAAAATGGTGAACTGAACCAACCCAAGTGGTGAACATTGATATCTACTGACGGAGACTGCTTAGGCTAATACTATAACTGCCCCAAACTAAGGCAAATTATTGTATTTGGATTGATGTGTTGTCAAAATACAACACATTTGGTGCCTGAAACAAGAGATTTTGTGAGTTCTTAAAGAAATTTTGAGTGTTTTGATGTGTTTTTGTGTTAATCTTGCAGAAAAGATAGGTTGACATGAGTTTGGAGAAAAGTTGCAGAATTTACTGAAGCATAGGCCTTACAAGCCCACGTACGAGTCGTAGCTCAAGCTACGTATCGTAGGGTGGTGTCGTAGTAAGAATCAGAGACCACAAATTTAGAAATCTGCTAAGTGGAGGTCACCCCTATGAGGCCATCATACGAGTCATAAGTTAGACTATGACTTGTATAAGTGGATTCGTAGAAAAAATCAGAGAGAAAGATGTTGGATAAAAAACTGAAGACCAAGACTACGAGACCGATATATGAGTCATAGCTCAAGCAACAACTCGTACCTATGGGTCATAGCAGTTTAGTCTAAGATTATTGTTGTTTGATGGTGGCCAACACCGAACCCCACCTACTATCACGATCCCGACCAAGGTAGTGATGAATAGGAAAAGGGAAGTAGATGAAATAATTTGATTTATGTATTCTCGTCTAATCAACTAAATCAGACCAACGGGAGGTTGATTGGGACTATTGGTAACAGTTAGTTGGCACGCCATGGTGGCCGACCAAGCACTATGGTGAAATTTGACCTTCCCCTTCAGAAGAGGGCTGAAAGAACCTAAGTTGCCATCCCGCATGCAAATGACCAATTATAGCTATGTTGTCTAGAGTAATCAAGTCAACGAACCACGGGCAACATAATTCCCAAGTTGTCCCCAAAATTGAGTATTTCCTTGCATTATAGTTAGTGTTTATTTTATTTTGTTTTTGAATCACAGAAACCCTCCCCCCCTATTTAGAGATTGTAGTCATAAATGCTAGAAATAATTAGTGGTAAAATCTTGTAATTAATCCATGTATTCCTGTGGATTCGATACTAAACTTGGTTAGGTTAAGTGTTGACAACGATCACTTTCTTATGGTAGCATGAACATCATCAGAAATTATGGCGCCGTTGCCATGGAATACGGCTAGGTTTTGATTTGATTTCACTATTAGTTAAGTCTAGTGTTGATTTCTAATGTCTATTGTACTTTAATTTTGTTTTTATTTTTTTTTGTTGTTTGATTTTATTTGTAGGGTATACTAGGTTGTATGCCCAACATGAGGAGCCAAGGGAATCCCTTAGCTCCATACAATTTTGAGATCCATCGACTACCATGAAGAATGACTCAAGTGAATGAGGATATTAAGGTTGAGGAGGAGATGCATATGAACGAGGATACGGAAAGAAAGGACAATCCACAACAAAGGGGTAACATGCCACAACTCAGAGAATTCAATGGAAATGCTTATGGGTAGAGTCAATATCGATTGAACTCACTGGCTGTGGATCTTACCGGTGCAATAGTACTGCCTCCTTTATCGGAAGATGCTAAGTTCACGATATCGAGTGGATTGCTCCAAATTCTCCAAAACCATGGACTATTCATAGGGCTACCTTTGGAGGATCCCCACTGCCATCTTCAAAATGTGGTGTTTATTTGCAAGAGTGTCATGGGGACACAAAACCTTTCTCTTGATGCTATGGGTTTGAGAGTGTTTCCACTATCATTGATTGGCAATGCATTTGTATGGTTATCTGAGCTTCCTCCTGGTACGATCACAAGTTGGGCTGAACTTCAGAGAGTATTCCTTGAAAGATACTTCCGAAGATCTGAGAAGTTGAAACTTAAGGAGCAAATCAACAACTTTGGGCCATTGCCAGGTGATTCTATTAGCACAACATGGGAGACGTTTACTAAATACTTGAGGATGGTTCTTGATCACAAGATTGTGGATGATTCCTTGGTTGAGATTTTCTATCGGAAACTTGATGAGAATAGTAAAGCTTGCACCGACACAATCATGGGAGGCGTGTTGTTAGACCAACCTTTCGCATTGATAGCCGCAAGGATGAAACAAGTGGTCAAATCAAATAGAGCATGGGGTAAACTAGAGCAGGTTGTGATGAAACCATCTTGTTCAGTTAATACCAATAATGAGCAAGCAAAGGTAAAAGAAGAGATCATAGAACAATTTGCTCAACATCACACAAGTATGGACTTGGTTTTAAAGCAAAATCAAGCAAGTGTTAAGGTAGTCACTCACCAAGCCTAGAAGGATCCTACCTATGATGATCCATTCTTTGATGAGGATACATGCTTTGCAAGCAACCAAGCGGCGGGTTTCCGAAATAACCCCCAAAGGTCCAATTCGGACTATTGGAGGCAATGCTTCGGGAATCAAGGTCGGAACTTCAACCATGATGGGATGTTTAGAGATAACTGGGGTGGATACTATGAGAGTGCTAGACAGAGAGTGGGGGATGAGAGTGCTAGACAGAGAGTGGAGGATAAGAGAGGGCTTCAGGAATGGTCGTTCACATAATCATGATGCTAGATCCAGCAATTCCAGGATTGAAGAAATGTTCAAAAAATTGTTAAAGTGAGCCGACCATCAAGATGAAACTTTAAAGGGAATGAAAGTAGATATCTCAAGTATTAACCAAAGATAGAGTCTCACTCGGTGTCGATAAAGTAACTTGAAAAACAATTTGGGCAAGTTTCTTCACAATTGAATCAACACCAAACGGGAAAATTACCTAGTAACACGGTTCAAAATCCTAAGAATGAAGGGTATTGCATGGCGGGGATGACTAGGAATGATGAATGTGTTATAAAATCCCTTTTGCCGAAGGCGGAAAATGGGAACCACAAGAAGAGGATGAAGGAAGGAACCTAGACATGTAACACGAAAGGAGGAAGGTATGTTTGAACCTTTCCAAGGCCGCCTCTTCCTTTCCCTCAAAGGATTGGGAAAAGAAAGGAGGATGGTATGTTTGAATAGTTTTTTGTGGTGTTAAACAAATTGTAAGTGGACATCCCTTTAGTTGAGGCCCTTGAGAAGATGCTGGGACATGCCAAATGGATGAAAGACTTAGTAAAAAAGAAGCTAAATGTGACCCAAGACCTCTCCAAGAATGTTCAATATTTTAGTGCCATCACTACAAAGTCCTTAGTGCAAAAGCGCGAATACCCAGGTGCATTTACCATACCATGCACTGTAAGAGACCTAGCATTCACTAAAGCACTATGTGATTTGGGGGCTAGCATCAACTTAATGCCTCTAGACATATTCAGAAAGTTGGGTTTGGGGAGCCTTGTCCCTAAAAAAATATGGTTGTTGATGGCAGACAGAACCATCAAGAAGCCTATGGGGATCGTGTATGACATGTTGGTGAAGGTAGACAAATTTATATTTCCTGCAAATTTTGTTATATTTGACTATGAAGTTGATTTTACAGTTCCAATCATTTTGGGAAGACCTTTCTTAGCCACAGGCTGGGGCATTAGTGGATATGGAGAAGAGTCTACTCACTTTCAGGTTTGGTGAAGTAGCAGTGATGTTCTAAGTAGGCCAGTAAGCTGGAAAGAGTAATAGGTTCCAAGTCATCTCAATGATTGCTATGGATGAGGATAACAAAGTAGAGATCTCAATAGAATTAAGGCTCAGGATTGAACCTCTGGTAGCCATGTTGATGAACATCAATGGTGACAACATTCTTGATTATGAGGAAATAGTGAATGCTCTTGGGGTATCATTTGGCCCAAGGCGACAAGCAAGGTTGGAATTGGACTTATGTAACAGGGAGGCACCACCTACAAAACCCTTTGTAGAAGTTCCACCAGAGTCACAGTTAAAGGCATTACCATCACATATGAAATATGTATACCTAGGAGAGAATAGTACATTACTTATTATCATTACAGTAGATTTGGGTGAAGCCCAAACAGAAACCCTAGTATGAGTTCTCAAGTAGTACAAGAGAGCCATTGGATAGACAATTACAGACATCATTGACATACCCCCAGGATATGTACTCATAAGATTCATCTTGTTAAAGATTACAAAAAAAGTATTGAGCATCAAAGGCGGTTGAACCCCCAATGCAAGAGGTTGTAAGGAAGGAAATTATCAAGTGACTAGATGCAGGAGTAGTCTACCCAATCGCTAACAGTGAGTGGGTGAGCATAGTGTAGTGTGTTCCAAAGAAGGGAGGCATCATTGTGGTGCCTAATGAAAAGAATGAGTTGATCCCGATGAGACCAGTAACTGGATGAAAAGTGTGCATGGACTACAGAAAATTAAATGTCTCTACAAAAAAGGATCATTTTTCCATGCCCTTCATGGATCAAATGCTCGATAGACTGGCAGAAAAAGGATGTTATTGTTTTCTTGACAGATATTCTGGGTACAATAAAATTGTTATTGCACTTGAAGATCAAGAGAAGACAACGTTCATATGCCCCTATAGTACCTTTGCATTTAAGAGAATGCCCTTTAGACTTTGTAATACTCCAGCCACATTTCAAAGATGCATGATGTCTATCTTCTCAAACATAGTTGCAAGTACTATTGAAGTGTTCATGGATGGTTTCAATGTCGTTGGCCAGTCTTTTGAAGAATGCCTTCTACATTTTCTTAATGTGCTGCAGAGATGTGTCAAGAGACATTTGGTGCTAAATTGGGAGAAATACCATTTTATGGTCAAAGAGGGCATCATACTTGGTCACAGAATCTCGGGCAAAGGTATTGAGGTGGATAGAGCAAAAATCGAGGTGATAGAGAAATTGCCACCACCAGTTTCAGTATAAGGTATCAGAAGTTTTTAGGCCATACCGGATTCAATTGCCGCTTCATAAAGGACTTCTCCAAAATCTAACAACCCTTTTGTAAGTTGCTAAAAAGAAGATGCAAAGTTTGCATTTGATGATGCATGCATGCAGACAATTGAAGAATTGAAAAGAAGGCTAACTACATCACCTATTATTGTTGCTCCAGATTAGTCACAACCATTTAAACTAATTTGTGATGTGCGTGGGGTTGCACTCGGTGTGATATTGGGACAACAAAGAGAGAAAGTCCTAAATCTAATCTATTATGCCAGCAAAGCACTGAATGTGTCCCAGAAGAATTACACTATGACCGAACAAGAATTGCTTGTGTTGGTGTTTGCATGCAAAAAATTTTGTTCATATTTGTTAGAAGCTAAAGTGATTGTGCATACAGACCATGCAACACTCAAATATCTGATGGCAAAGAAGGATGCAGAGCCAAGATTGATTAAATGGGTACTTCACTTGCAGGAATTTAATTTTGATGTGATTGATAGAAAAGCATCGAAAAATAGGCTTGATGTGATTGATAGAAAAGAATCGAAAGATAGGTTGCCGATCACCTTTCTAGATTGGAAGATGAGGCTATGATAAAGTTTGATGATGGGATAGACATAAATGACTCATTTCCAGATGAAAGAGTTTTGGCATCGTTACATGATCTTATACCTTGGTTTGTAGATTATGCTAACTATTTGGTGAGTGATATAGTACCTCCTGATTTGAACACCCATCAACATCAAAAGTTTATACATGATGTAAAAAAGTTCTTCTGGGATGAACCATCACAAGTTTATGCATGATGTAAAAAACTTCTTCTGGGATGAACCATATTTGTTTCATATTTGTGCTGATGGGATCATCCATATATATGTTCCAGAAGTGGAGATGATGAGCATTCTTGAAGTTTGCCACTCATTATTGGTGGATGACCATCACAGTGGGACTCGAACTGCTTATAAAGTGTTGCAATGTGGCTACTCTTAGCCGTCTATAAATTAAGACGCCCATGTTTATGTAAAAGTCTTGTGATAGATATTAAAGAGAAGGAGGAGTTTCGTGAAGGCACAAACTTCCTCTAAATCCTATTTTGGTCATAGAGCTATTCGACATTTGGGGCATTGATTTTGTGGGATCTTTTGTTAGCTCTCATGGTAATAAATACATTCTGGTTGCAGTTGATTATGTGTCCAAGTGGGTGGAGGCCGTAGCTTTACTGAATAATGAAGATAAGAATGTTATGGGATTTCTTCGAAGAAGTATCTTCTCCAGGTTTTGTACACCTTGGGCAATTATCAGTGATGGAGGCTCTCAATTCTGCAACCGACTATTCAAAGCTCTCCTTGAAAGATTTGGTGTGAAGCACCGGGTTGCCACCCCGTATCATTCCCAAACTAGTGGGCAAGTGAAAGTATCAAATAGGGAAATAAAGTAAATCTTATCTAAAACGGTGAATCCGAATCATACTGATTGGTCAAGGAAGTCGGATGATGCTTTATGGGCCTACCGGACTGCCTTCAAAACTCCCATATGAATGTCTCCATATCACCTGGTGCTTGGAAAAGCCTGCCAGTTGCCTGTCGAACTTGAACACAAGGTGTTGTGGGCATTGAAGAAGCTGAATCTAGATTGGCATAAAGCAGCTACCACTAGGTTGATGCAAGTGAATGAGCTTGAGGAGTTTAGACTGCAAGCATATGAGAGCTCTGCCTTATACAAATAACGAATGAAAGTTCATCATGATCGCGGAATTAAAGATCGCCAGTTTGCTCTCGGAGACATAGTACTGCTTTAAAACTCCAAGTTGAGGTAGTTTCCTAGAAAAATCAAATCTAAATGGATGGGGCCTTCTAGAGTTATGCGTATCTTTAGTCATGGAGATATCGAGCTAGAAAGAAGGGATGGCAAAACTTTCAAAGTCAATGGGCAAAGGGTAAAAATGTATTTGGGTGACATTGAAAAGATCAAAACAGTGGAAGATTGGGACTTTGAAGAGGTATAAACACAAAAGCTTCATGTCGTGCCGCGATAATAACTTAGGCGCTTCCTGGGAGGCAACGCAAGGTACGTCCCTTGCACATTTTCTTTGTATTTTTACTTTGAGGACAAAGTATCACATTTTGGTGGGATGGTGAATGTTATGGATTAAGGTGAAGTATGAGTAGCCTAATCCATAATTTCTCTTATTTTTGATCCCAAGGTTTTCTTGCCGTGTGTCTTTTTCCTTGTGGATATTTACTTTCCTGTTGAAATGGCATGTTTAGGTAATGTAGATAATTGGTAAATTCATAGTATTGTTGTCTATTGACAAATACATAAATTTTAGATTTGTTTTCAGTGTTTTGATGAAAAACTGGATACCCTCAAAATTTTTGAGATTGTAATTATTGATGCATTCATACATTTTGGAGTATCTGGCAATGCTTGTTTTGATATTGTGAAGGTAAGCTGAGACTGAAAGCATGACCTGTGAGTCTATGCGTGATTGTGGATGCAATTGCCTTGTGTGCTGTGAGCTTATTTTACTACATTCATGCATCTTGTATGGACAAAGAACTTGCCTTGTTACTCTAAAGTTCGTTTGGTGGTGTGGTGGATATAGAAAGGATCTTAGGCCTTTATTCTTTGAGTGAAACCACTTTTAGCCTAAATGACCCACCAGATGAGCGAGTGAATCCCTTGTTCCAAATTGTTGAGCTGTCATGTACTCATTCTTTCTTGATACCTTGCTAGCTTAACCTTGTTTGATGAAGTGCCTTGATATTGGCCTTGGTCTATCCTTGAACATGTGAACTTTGATTAAGGACAAAGGCCTAACTTAAGGGTGGCTGCAGTTGGTGGCCCTGGTTTGAGGTATAGATATTGTGTAATTCACCTGAGGCTAAAAGCTTACGTCGAGGGTGACCCTTATTGTGATAAAGTAATGATAATAAGGTGGCTGGTTGGGAAAACAAGAAAGAAATTAAAAAAAGCATGAACCGAGTGAAGAAAAAGAAGAAAAGTGACTTAAAGTAGCAAAAATGAGTTTGAAATAAATGCACAACTGAAAATGAGAAAGAAAGTACTCGAGAAAAGTTCAAAATAAGAGAATAAGGGTGATTGATTAAAAAGGGTTGGATTATAAAAGTAAAAAGTGTTGGTAAACATGGTTCAAGGATAGCTTTACTCACTACTTGCCCAAAATGCCACACCAAAGCACCTTGAGCCTAAGTTACAAGCCTATAAGTCCTAAAGTGATCCAACTCCACTCTATCACCAAGATAGGAGATGAGTATAAAGGCAAACCTATGGTGTTAGTTAGTATGCATTGAATTTTAATTGTGAGAGTAAGAATGTTTCCTCAGTACCTGAATTCTAAAAGCTTTTGAGTGAGTATGAGGGATTTTTTTTCCAATGAGGGCATTTTCACTACTTGAGCAGCATATGACTATACCAGTGATTGTGGATGGTTGATGCTTCTTAGCTTATCGTAGTTGGATTTCTAGGTCCGTCATTATGTTCTTGCTTGCTCAATAACTTTGCAACCCTATTTTGAAAATAGCAGTTGGATACCCAGATCGAAGGAGTTATGTATATGCCATTAGTATAACTGCTACGTCTTTCTCTTTGTCTACATAGATTGAGTCGTCGCTTGAGGGCAAACAATAATTCTAAGTTGAGGGTGTTGATGTGCTGTCAAAATACATCACATTTAGTTCCTGAAAAAAGGGATTTTGTGAGTTCTTAAAGCAACTTTTTTTGTGTTTTGATGTTTTTTTGTGTTAATCTTGCAAAAAAGTTAGATTGGCATGATTTTAGAGAAAAGTTGCAGAATTTGCTGAAGCATAGGACTTATGAGCCCACCAGTGAGTCGTATCTCAAGCTACGAGTCATAGGGTGGTTTCGTAGCAAGAATCAGAGACCAAAATTTAGATATCTACTAAGTGGAGGTCACCCCTACGAGGCCATCATACGAGTCATAAGTTACACTATGACTCGTATAAGTTGATTCGTAGCAAGAATCCGAGAGCGAAGATGTTGGAAAAAAGCTGAAGACCAAAATTACGAGACAAACATATGACTCGTAGCTCAAGAAATGACTCATACCTATGGGTCGTATCATTTTAGTCTGAGATGCAAAGAACCTGATACGAGACCTCGACTACGATTTGTAGGTCATCCTACGAGTCATACCTGCGTAACTTATCGGATGCCAACTGTCTTTTCTGTGTAAATTCTAGGGTTACTTTGTAAATACTATATATAGTTTAAGTTAATTTTTTAGCATGAGAGTTGGAGAAGGATTCAACATAGACTATTGAGAATATATTTTTGAAGCTTTTCTTAGTTGTTTAGATTAGTTTATTATTCTCTCTTGGAAAATCCATTTTCGAGATTGCAAACTTTTCCATGTACTCATTGTTGATCAATCAAGCTTGTGGGTTTGCAATTTGTGGTGCCTATATCCTTCATTTGTATTGGTAAAGCTCACAACTATGTTTATTATTTGCGTTCTTGTATGCTTTGACATAGTCATGAGTAGCTAAGTACCTACAACTTGGGGTTGTGGGGAACTATAGGTAGTTGACATTGAAATGACCTAGGATTCTTGCATTTCTATGATTGGGGTTTTGCATGTATTATCTATTTCCCTTCATGATTATTATTATTTGGTGGTGGCCAACACCAAACCCCGCCTACTATTACGATCCCAACCAAGGTAGTGACGAATAGGAAAAAGGAAGTAGATGACGAAATTCAATTGATGTGTTCTCATCTAGTCGACCAAACCTGACTAAGGGGAGGTTGATTATGACTATTGGTAACGGTTAGTTGGCATGCCATGGTGAAATTCAACCTTAATCTTCACAAGAGGGCTAGAAGAACCTAAGTTACCGTCCTGCATGCAAAGCACCAATTGTAGCTGTGTTGTCTAGGGTAATCAAGTCGAGGAACCATGAGGAACACAATTCCCAAGTTGTCCCCAAAATTGAGTATTTCCTTACATTATAGTTAGTGTTTATTTTATTTTGTTTTTAAATCCCGGACAACCCCCCCCCCCGTCCCCCATTTAGAGATTGTGGTCATAAATGC
>JAABOM020049124.1:0-15860 GCA_011800125.2 Solanum clarkiae | reverse complement strand
GCTTGAGCTGAATAAAAGTTTATCAATGGATAGAAAATCAAGAAAACTGACAAAGAATTTAATGACACCATACTCAACTCTCTTACTATAATAATAAATTTAATACTCCTAAAAGATAATCAAAACTAACGCAAGGGAAGAAGCATAGATACTCCTCTATAATATCTGCCATTCTGTGCATATTCTTTTTGTACCACATATATTTTCTAATCCTTTTAACACGCTTGTTGACTTGGAATTTTCAACGTTGACGACTTGAAGGAGAAAACAAAGAAGGGTGGGCCAACAGAAGTTGGATATTGAAACTTCTTGTATAATTATGGTGTCTAGACCATGTTACATGCTATTGTATGTAATATTCTTGCCATGTCTCCTTGCGCTTTTTTCTTCCACAACTCCCACATTATGATTCTTGGTATAGCCTTGAAAAAAGGTTGCAGAGGTGCAATCCATCCCTCATGTTGTGTTATTATATTAATTGTGACTAATTTTGGACTGTTGTTCTGTACAATGTAGTTCACTATGTTTACTGAAAGAAGCTCTTTTAGTTTCTGTACATCCTACTAATCGTCTACAATGAACTACTTGACTTCAATTACTAATATACTCCCTGGAAGTCCTTCACAAATTAAAGAACACCTTGTTTTGTCCAATCGTCATGCATTACCTGCAGAACATGTATAATTAATACTGCTTGTCCTCCAAATGATAATAACTAGTCATGCAATGTAACTACTCTCTTCATCACCTTTTTAATGAGCTTCTTGCAGTATATGATCTTCCTCCTATAAAAAGATGAAATATCCTATGTATGTGGAAGAAATAGTCTTTTTGTCATACTTGTCTTCCTCCTTATCTTGTTTATGAGTGTTGCACAAAAAAGCAGTAACTATAACAGTAAGTTATTCTAATAATAATAATACAAAATAATATACATAATACACCCCCTCAAGTTAGGCGTGGGGCAGCAACACCAAACTTGGAATGACACCTTGCAAAGGCTAGTTCTGGCAATGGCTTGGTAAGTGTATCGGCATGATCATAAGCATGAGTGTGTTTGAGAAGAACACGATGCGCTTGAACTTGGTTCCTAACATAATGAAAGTTGACAGTAATATGTTTCATATAACTATGGAACATTGGATTATGATAGAGATAAGTGATACCAACATTGTCATAGAAGATTTTGAGTGTATTTGGAATGGTTATACACAATTCACTGAGCAAGGTGCACACCCATGTGATTTCAGCCAGAACATTTGCAACTGATTTGTACTCTACTTCAATAGATGAGCAAGCTATAGCTTATTGCTTTTTTGACGACCAACTGATAGGATTGAGACAAATATGAAGATTGCAGTCTGAGTCATGACAAATATGAAGACCTAAAGTTGTCGTGGCTTTGGGGTATTGTAGTATCCTTTTAACTGCCTTCCAGTGTTCCTCAGTAGGATCATGCATAAACTGTGGCAATTTATTCACAACATAAGAAATATCAAGTAGCGTAAATGCTAGATATTACAACTTACTGAGGGTGCGTCTGTAGAGTGTAGCATTTGCAGGTGGAGAATTATCAGTTGCCCGAGGTAGTTTACCGAAGCACATTGGTATTGAAACTTCTTTACAATTTTTCATATCCAATTCTGACAAAATGTCGAGAATGTATTTCGACTAAGAATAAGATCGTCTGGCACTTTTTTGCTTCAACACCCAAAAAGTAGTTTAAATTGTCAAGATTCTTTAGAGAAAAATGAGAACCAAAAAACTCAATAACATGTTTAGTTAAGCTAGGATGACTTCCTATGATCAAAATTTCATCAACATAAATGAGTACAAAACAAACAAAGAGCTGTCGAATTCAAATTTAATAAATCCCATTTTCTATAGATGATTATGCAATATAGTATACCAAGGCCAAAGGGCCTGTTTAAGACAAGCTCCAAAACTCTTCATTTTCACGTCAATTTAATTCTACAAATAAAATACAAAATTTAGCATAATTCATAAAATTTATGCTCAAAAAGGATAAATAAAAGTATTAAATATGAGGTAAATAATGACTAAAAATATGTACTTATGGCCTCACATCAACGCTGCATTTTATTTCATGCGTGCAAGTTCAGGTAAGGACTCTGATCGACCCCTCCACTAGGAGCCCGGTTCAGCTATGAGTTGATAAGCTCTACTTGTTCCTGGAGCTTTCACAGGATGCTTACTTTTTGGTGTACAGTTGGATATAGTCGAGGCCTTGTCCCGACGGTATTAGTGGTTCTCTCAGAGGCTATTGTAGACATGTTATTTTGGATTGATTTTTTTGTGCCTTTCAATCTCTAGTTATAGGATTGACATGTATATATAGTGTGTGTTTGTACCTCTATTGTTGCAACCTTGTTAGCTAGCTAGTACTTTATCATTTTCGTTTACCTATCTTGATGTACATGATTTGTTGTTGATCAGGTCATGACCTAAACGGTTCAAACTTAGCTTTTCAAACGTTATACTATCTGATTTTCATTTGGTCCCTAGTTTAGTTAACTAACATGTTTAGTGGCTTACTCAGCCAATAACAGTATCAAGTGTCGGTCGCGCCTCCCCTCTTTTTGGGGCGTGACATATGAGCTCTGAAATTGGAATGGAAGTTGTGTAGGGACTTTCACTGCCAGAAAATGAAGAAGTTATCAATGGTGAATTAGTGGCTGGAGATGGAGCATTCGAGGTTTGGTGTAGAGTGTTAATATCAGTGTTAGATTTACATTTTTGATATGTCATCAAAGGTGCAGGTGCAGGTTGTGTGTTTAAGGTTTTGTGATGCTGGGAAGAAGTATAAGATAGTGTGGAATTACCTGGAATAGTTGCAATAGCTACTGGTACTTGGCCAAAATTGAAGGAGCGAGTATTTTGTGATTTTAAGGCTAGTGGTATATCAGTAGAGGGTGATGGAATGGTAGCTGACTTTAGAGTTTCCTCTTTGAAGTTAACGTGTTCCTAGTTTAGTTGAGAAAAGTTTTTCCTAATATAGAGAAATATTGTTTTAAGAGAAAAATTATTTTCATAATAAAGAACATCATAACTGATGAATATTTTCGACGGCACTAGGTCAAATTAGAGATGTGCGTGATGGCTCTGAGAAACACCTAAATACACACAAGGGGTGGACTTAGGCTTCAATTTATTTTTGGTGTAAGGTTTAAGTCATGGATCACAAAGACAATAAAAAATTTTAAAATTGGCATAGTTAGGTGATTTTACCAAATAATTTCTTATAGGATGACTCTTTATTTAAGATGGGTGTGGGAGGTCAATTAATGAGATAAACAGTATGACGACAGACGAAAGACCATAGTTGTGCTTCATGGAGAAGGGTTTTGACTGTTTCAACAATATGATAATGACGTCGTTCAACTATGGCAACATGTTGTGGCATGTAGGGAGGTAAAACTAAATGTTCAATCCTATTCTGTTGACGATAGGATTGGAGACTTTTGTATTCACCTCCTCCATTTAAATAAAGATATTTAATTTTTACTTTAGAAAAATTATCTACTAAAGGATAAAAAGTTTGGAACAAAAAAGGAGACTTCACTTTTATTTTTAATTGTATACAACCAAGTATATTTGGTGTATTGATCAACAAAAATACAGTCATATAGATTTTTTGTGTTGTGATAAAATGGGTAATGGTCCCCATAAATTGCTAACGATAACCTGAAAAGGAACATTACTGGATAAAGTGAGTCGTTGAAATGGAAAATAATGTGATTTATTCGATGAACAAGCATTATAATTTTTTTAGTAGAAAAAGGTAAAGAAAACTTCTTCAAAATAAAATTTAAAATCGTTAAATGAGGATGACCCAAGCGACACTGCCATGGCTAGAAATGAACTTTTATAGAGGCAAAGTTGATGGATATTGGTGGTCTGGGTGGATGTTATGGCCACTTATAGAGTTCATTTTTATTTCGGCCTTGAACCAACAATTTTTGAGTTTACAGGTCCTTCACAAGAAAAGTAAAAGAAAATAATCAATAGATGTTGGATTGTCTTGACAAAATTTTGTCTACAGAAATAACATTCTTTTTAATTAATGGAGCACATAGAGTGTTAGAAACCTTGAAAGCGGAATTAGATGCTTGTATCTTGTAACACTCGGTAAAATTACCAAAATACTCCTAGAGGAGAGATGTGCAATAACAAGCCTTCTCATACTTCGACGGCAAATTCGAGGTCAGATATGCAATCAACATGAAAAATTGAGTGAGAAGTGGTCTTGGTTGATTTTTAAGGCAACCGGATTAAAAGATAATTTAGAAAACTCATTTGGAGAATTTTTCGCGAAAATCTGCTCTGGGACACCCAGTCCGCATCGCGGACCCTATGTACTGAGCCAAACGTTTTTTTTAATTTTTTGTAAGGGGCATTCTAGACCTTTATCAACCCCTCTTAAACTTAAAATATGATCAAAGTAGGTCGTTTTAATTTATATTTATTACATATATTTTCATATGTTGATGATCATCATAAACTTATTTTCTTGAATTAAATACTTTTCACGAGATATTGTATAAACCCTACATATTAATTTTTGCAAGCATGCATTAATAAACCTAGGGAAGGAGACTAGAGTTTTGACATGAGTATGTTGAAAGTAATCTTGATGAGAGTATGAGGTTGAGTTAAATGAGCTTGATATGAGTATTCATAATTGGGTTCTAGAATTCTGTCTAAATGACTTCTTACTGATAGTGATTTGAGTCCTTGAGTTCTTAAACGAACATTGAATTGATGTTAAGTCGAAAGACCCCTTTTGAGTTGAGTTGATGAGATGATGAGAGTCTAAGATGATGAGTGCCTTCACGAGGCTAATTGAGATGATTTGATTGCGATGGAGAAGTTTTATGAGCATTGAGTCATGGGAGGAGTATCGAGCACCAAAATGAGTAAGAGTAAATCCAACTCACACTCGTTAACTACGTTGCCAAGCGTAGGTAAGGATTAGAACCATTATATTGAGGTTCCCTCTTAAGTAGAAGTCCCTAAAATCAATAGATGATTTGTTGAGGCTAGATCCCTAGTGGATTCATTTCGTTCTTCACGTGGTAAGTACGGAATGGCTGTGGCAACATCAACGGGGTTGTTGTATAATCACTGAATTAGAAGTGATTATTTTCGAACACGAGAGACTCCCAGAAAGTTTCCACCTTAAGTACTCTAAGTCAAGTTTTGAGTTGAGTTGATTGATGAGGTTGATTGGTTGATGGGTCATTTATTTACTCTTTATTCTTATTTTAGATAGACATTTCGCATTCTGATTGAGTATATTATGAGTTGATGTTATTTCTATATCATTCTGCTTATTTTTGTTTCATTTAACCATTTTTACATACTCGTGCATTCCACGTACTGATGTCCTCTTTTGGATTGCATCATTTTATGATGCAAAGGCAGGTACTAGAGATTGTCAACTAGTGCATCATTGAGGATCTGAACATTTAGCTGAGTTGGTGAGCCTCATTTACTTTGGAGGATCATTCTTTATCTTCATCTAGCTTTATAGAGTTAGACATGACTTAGCTTATTTTGTTTGAGATAGTCATGGATTTGTCATTGGAATCAATTAATAGTGATAAAGGCTTCATAGACTAGAGTTAAGTATTAGTCTTGAGATTTGTTCAGCTAACTTCTTTCAGAGTAGCCTATTTTACTTATATTTTTTTGAGATTTAGATTGTTGATTAATATCTTTAATCTTCGACTGAGTTTTTCTGAGTTATACTGAATGAATGAATGTGATAAGGTCAAATAATTCGCTTGGGGACTAGCAATAGTCTCTGAGTGTCGGCCACGTCTAGGGTACCCTATCGGGCATGACAACCCATTTCTAGCCTTGTCGTATCTTGATCCCGCTCCTTTAACCTTAACTTATGTATGATTAATTCATTATTTATTTTAGTCTCTCATATTCTAATCATCACCAAATTAATTAAGGTGGCATGTATTTTAATAAAAATTCATTTTCTTATGTGAGATGTTACAATTCGTGAAATGTGTCTAGAATGTTATGTACTGATGGGTCTTTCAAAATCTTGGATGGCTTATCATTCATGGGTTGCCTTTTATTATTCGCAACTCGACATCAGTTATTTTTATGAATTTTTTGGTAGTTTGACATTTTACAATATGTCAGTCTCCTGATCATTACATTAGGCTCTTCTTTATATTGCCTAGACTCTTTAGACATATGATTTGGAAGCAATCGAGTTAGTTCTTCTATTCTCTTTGCCCTTATTTTATTTTATTTTTTGGATTAGCTTTCTCTTTATGTTTATATTATTCAAATATTTTAAGCATTTTATAGAGACCAACCAGGTTAGTCTCCTTTCCTTTTGTCATTAATATTAACAATTTTTATTTTATTTGACAACCTGAGAATATGCTTGCTTGGTTGAATTAATAAATTTTTTGGCATGAGTAGTTTGTATCTTAGTTATTGCAATACATGTTAGGAATCTCATAACTATTTTTTTTAACTTGTTTAGGATATAGATTTTGTAAGCTTTTCTAAATCTTGAGGATATATATTTTCAACATGTGATAGTAAATAAAATGTAAGTATTTATTTTTCAGTGTATGATAAAATATTTCATTTTATGTTCCCTCTTTGTTTTATTTAGTTTACTTAGTTATTATCTTTTTTTTTATTTATCTTATTATGTTGCATGTAACTTTGTCGTTTTAGAATGTTACAAGAATGAGCTTTTTACGCTAATCATGTGCCTATCTTTATTGTCTAATTATATGTGAAAAAATTTGTGCGTTTAATTAATATCGTATGTTTAGCCTAAAAATTTGATTATTTCAATCATCTTGCCTGTAATTTTTTACCCCCACATAAAATGCGAGATACGACCGGACTTACATTTGTAGACCTCGTAAGGTGTCTAATACCTTTTTGTCTAGGTAACTTGAACCCTTCCTAAATACAACCAAACCCCACCAGCATACCACCCACAAATGTTCAACTTCCTATCCATCACTTACAAAACCTGTATCATGCAGGCCCTTCTGAGCCAACATTATACCCCCCAAAAGCTAGCCACATCCCAATCATACCTCCTAAGACCATCATTAACACCTTATATGCTCATACTCCTGGAAACTATAACCACAATCCTATATACTTTGAAACTGCTTTTTATATCCATGACTACCACGAATTAGAATCCTCCCAAAAGGATATGCTGATCAAATCAATGGCCGACAAATTGAATAGTTTTACCAATCCTTTGTAGCAGGTCAAAGCAAGTAAAAGGGTAGTTGGTTTGAACTACGAAGATTTATGTATACATCTTGATGTGGAATTTCTCGAAGGATATAAACCCCCTAAGTTCAAGCTATTCAACGGTATTGGAGATCCTAAAGCCCACTTGCGCATATATTATGACAAGCTTGTTGGGGTTGGAAGAGATGAAAGAATTACAATAAAACTGTTTATGAGAAGTCTCGTAGGGGAAGCCCTGACGTGGTATATTGACCAAGACGCCCACAAATGGTCAAGTTGGGTAGATATAGCTTTCGATTTAATAAATTGGTTCGAGTTCAACATAGACAATGTGCTCGAATGATTTTATATCAAGAATCTGAAGAAGAAGCCTGGTGAGACATTCATGGACTATGCTGTAAGGTGGAGGTCCGAGGTTGCTAGGGCTAGGCCTCCCATGGATGAGTCTCAAATGAAAGATTATTTCATTCGTTCACAGGAGCCTCAGTATTTAGACAGGATAATGCTCATCGCGGAGAAAAGTTTTGCTGACATTATCAAGCTAGGTGAGAGGATTAAGGAGGGTATTAAGAATGGTACTATCATCAATCTGGAAGCTCTACAAGCTACTAACAAAGCATTGCAATTGGGAAGCTTGTCGGAGAATCACAAGAAGAAGGAAGTGGGTGTGGTTATGCTAGCACATAAAAGCCCCATCAAATCGCAAACTCCAACCCCACCTCTCCCTTATTATCCGACATCACCTTACTCTATGTCTTATCCCCCTTATCTAACATATACTCCTTACCCATATATCCCATTTATAACATCCAACCAACATACTATCAAACTACTTCACTACCACCACTATCTCTTCAATAACCAAATTACAGAAATCACATTAACTTCAACAAAAGGACCACAATAACCTACACTCCTCTAGCCGAACCTACTGCCCAACTCTATGAAAGACTAAAAGAAGTTGGTTATGTCACACCAATCCCCGTTTTACCTGCAGATACCCAAGCCAAATTGTTTGGTCCTAACAAAGTGTGTGCCTATCATTCCGGAATGAAAGGACATACTACGGAGGCTTGTCAATCCCTATGAGGTAAGATCCTAAAACTCATAGATACCAAGACCATCTAACCGGAAGAACCTGCGCCCAATATGTCTAATAACTCACTTTCTAATTACTGGGTGAATATGCTGGAAGTAGGAGAATCAACAAATTTGGAAGGATACATATAGTTGGTAGAGCGAGATGAGTTAGTTGTTGTGATAAATCAAACAATTTTTGTGGTACAAGGACGCAAACTATTCGAGGTAGAAGTTGTTGCGCCTAAGCCTCCTTTTATAGTCACAAGAGCCCCTCAAGCAAGCTTTGTCACTCACGTCATTCCTTAGAGATATGACAAGGAAAATATAATAGTGAAATAAGCTCATGTTGCCTAGGGGGTAACCCACTATGGAAAGATATTCACTTCAGAACGCATGACTCAAGAAAGCTCGAGCAAGACCAAGCCTCCTATCATAGAAGTAGAAGAGAGTGGTGTGTGGAAGAAAATCAAGTTAAAGAGTATTCCATCACTGAGCAGTTGAGTAACGTACATGCTCAAATTTCCATCTTGTCCCTCCTGCAGATTTATGAACTTCACCAAAAGGCCTTGATGAGAGTGTTGAATGAGGCCTATGTTCCGGCCAATATTACTGAAGGAGAAATGGTCACATGGTTCGGTAAGTGTTTGAAGCATACAAGATGTCCTATCACGAGGATGAACTTCCTCCTGAAGGGACCATCCATAACCTAGCTCTTTACATCACCACCAGATACCAAAATAGAGCGATTACTAAGGCTCTGGTTGACCAAGGTTCCAAATTGAGCATTTACACACTTGGCGCTATCAAAAGGTTAAATATGGATCTGGCAAAGATTCAAACTTATAAGATGAATGTGAAGGCCTTTGATGGCTCCCAAAGAGACATTATAGTGGAGATCACCCTGGACATGACTATCAGTCCAGCAACCTTCCCTATTGCATTCTAAGTGATGGATATTCTTGCTTCTTACAACCTATTGCTCAGACGCCCGTGGATTTACATGGCTGGAGCAGTGCCATCCACCCTTTATTAATGCTTAAAGTTTGAATAGAAGCGCAAAGAGTGGTGCATGGTGCAAAAGGGCATCTTATCTATGTTGTTGAACGGCAGGGTCATATGGACGGGGAAATATTCCACACTGTGGAATTGGTAGGAGATATTGAACCAAAACTATAGTACAACAAAAAGATTCTAAGCATACTACTGTGGTTAGGTTATAAACCAGGCAAAGGGTTGGGGGCCAGACTTTAAGGAATGCCCGAGCCAATCTTTTAGCATTTCAAAAATGATACCATCAGTTTAGGTTATGAGAGAGAAGTGCCCATGTGAATGGGTACATTGGACTTCGAGCTGAAACATCCTTTGCCATTATTATATCAAACTTTACAGTCCACTGGTTTATCAAGAGTAGTCTAGATGAAGAAGAAGACCTACTAGAAAGTGTGAGGAATTTATTCATAATAGAGGCTTTTCCTTCGGCCAAAGAAGATTTGGTAGAAGAAGAAATAGATGTAGAAGAAGCAAGGATATTTATGTGATAAGCATGATGCTGAATTCCAATTATGGGCTAGGAAACGGTCTAGGAGCCAGATTGCAAGGGATCACCGAAGCCATAAAGCCTCTACATCATTTGATCACTTTCGGTCTTGGTTATGCTTATACTGCGGAAGATATCTTAATTGGGAACCCCTTCTAATTGGGAGCTATTATCCCTTGCCAAGTCCCATATTATCCTTACATCAGATTTTTCTATCTGTTGGGTTCATGAATGATAATACCATAGATTTATTAAAGGAGTTGCAAGGTTTGTCCCTGTCACAGGTTAAAGAAAGAAGTTGTAATGTCATAATCAACAAGGAGGAGGAGAAAACCCCAACGCAGAGAAAGGCCATGGAGACCATCGTCAGCAGCTGGACTACTACCCCTTCCAGACAACGTCGGGCACTTGGGTAGCTATGGAAAATTGTCATTTTTCTTTTATGTTTTTCAAAATAAAGAATTTTCAATTATGATGATATACATGGATACTTAAGGAGCGATATTTACCTGGAGGATGCAACAAAAGTCCAAAAACGCATAAGCAGGAGGCTAGCGAATCAATTCTTCTTAAATGGGGGAATTAGAAAGTCTTTATTTTGAAAAACATAAAATAAAAATGATAATTTTCCATCGTTACCCAAGTGCCCGACGTGGTCTGGAAAGAGTAGTGGTCTAACTACTGACTATGGTCTTCATGGCCTTTCTTTGCATTGGGGCTTTCTCCTCCTCCTTCTCGTTGATTATGACATTACTGCTTCTTTTTTCAACCTCTGATAGGGATAAACCTTGCAATCCCTTCAACAAATCTTTGGTATTATCATTAATGAACCCAACAGATCAAAAATTCTAATGCAAGGATGGTATGAGACTTGGCAAGGGATAATAGCTCCCAGCTGGAAGGGGTTCCCAATCAAGATTTTCTTCCGCAATATATGCATACCCTAGACCAAAAGTGGTCAAATAACATAGAGGCTTTACGGGCTCGGTGATCCCTTGCAATCTGGATCCTAGACCCTTTCCTGGCTTATAACCTGAATTTAGCGATCATCACATCAAATATCCCTGCTTTTTCTTTTGTATTTGCTTCTTCTTCCACCAAATCTTCTCTGGCCCCATAAGGAAAATCCTCTTTTATGAATAAATTCCTCACGCTTTGCAGCAGGTCTTCTTCTTCATCTAGACAGCTCTTGAGGAACCCAGCGAATTGGAAAGTTTGATATAATGATGGCAAAGGATGCAGCAACTCGAAGTCCAATGCCCCTATTCTCATGGGCATTTCTCTCTCATAATCCAAATCGATGGTATCATTTTTGAAATGTTGAGAGATTGGCGGCATACCTTGAAGCCTAACCCCCAGCCCTTTGCTTGGTTCATAACCTAACTATAGTAGCATGCTTAAAATCTTCTATCTATACCATGGTTTTGGTTCAATATCTCCTATCAATTCCACAATGTGGAACATTTCCCATCTATATAACCCTGCCTTCAACAGCATAGACAAGATTCCCCTTCTCACTGTGCACCATTACCTCTTCACACCCCATTCAAACTTTAGCCATTAATGAAGGGTGGATGGCACTGCTCCAGCCATGTGAATTCATGGGCATCCAAGTAATAGGTTGTAAAAGGCAGGAATGTCTATCACTTGGAATGCAATAGGGAAGGTTGTTGGACCGATAGTTATGTCCAGGGTGATCTCCCCTATAGTGTCTCTTTGGGAGCCATCCAAGACCTTAACATTCATCTTATAAGTTTGAATCTTCGCTAGATCCACATCTAATCTTGTGATAGTGCCAAGTGGGCAAATGTTCAATCCAGAACCTGGGTCAACCAGAGCCTTGGTAATCACTCTATTTTGGTATAGGGTGGTGATGTAAAGAGCTTGATTATGGGTGGTCCCTTCAGGCGGAAGTTCATCTTCATGAAAGGATATCTTTTATGCTTCGAACACTTATCAAACTATGTGGGCCATTTCTCCTTCAATAATGTTGGCCGGAACATAGGCCTTGTTCAACACTCTCATCAAGGCCTTTTGGTGAAGTTCAGAAGTCTGCAGGAGGGATAAGATGGAAATTTTGAGCAGGTACCTCACTCAAATGCTTAGTGATGGAATACTGTTTAGCTTGTATTTTCTTCCACATGCCACTCTCTTATACTTTTATAACATGAGGATTGGTCTTGCTCGAGCTTCCTTGAGTCATGTGTTTTGAAGTGAATACCCTTTCGAAACGGGTTAACCCCTAGGCAACATCAACTTCTTCCACTATTGTTTTTTCCTTATCATAGCTCCATGGAACGGTGTGATGACAAAGCTTACTTGAGGAGCTCCTATGACTATAAAAGGAGGCTTGGGCGCAACAACTTCTACCTCGATATTTGTAGCCTTATACCACAAAAGGTGTTTGATTTATCACAGCAACTAACTCATCTCGCTCTACCAACCATATGTATCCTTCTAAATTTGTTGATTCTCCTACTTCCACCATGTTCACCTGTTGATTAGGAAGTAGGTTGTTAGACACATTAGGAACGGGTTCTTTGAGTTGGATGGTCTTGGTATCTACCAATTTTTGGATCTTGTCACGTAGGGATCGACAAGCCTCTGTGGTATGTACTTTCATTCCGGAATGATAGGCGCACACTTTGTTAGGATCATATCATTTGGCTTGGGAAAGTGGGGATTGGTGTGACATAACCGACTTATTTTGGTCTTTCATAGAGTTGGATAATAGGTTCGGCTAGAGGGGTGTAGGTTTTTGTGGGCCTCTTGTCGAAGTTGAGGCGGTTTTTGTAATTTGGTTATTGAGGAGATAATGGTGGTGGTAGAGTGGTTTGATAGTAAGCTAGTTGGGTATTATAAACGGGATATATGGGTTGTTGGTATTGTGAAGGGGGAGCTTGGTAATGAGTATATATTGGTTAAGGGGGATAAGGCACAGGGTAAGGTGATGTCGGATAATGAGGGAGAGGTGGGGTTAGAGTTTGGTTTAATGGGGCTTTTGTGCGCCAGCATGACTGCACCCACTTCCTTCTTCTTGTGATTCTCCGGCAAGCTTCCAGATTGCAGTGCTTTGTTGGTGGCTTGTAGAGCTTCCAGATTGATGATGGTATCATTCTTAATACCCATCTCAATCCTCTCACCTAACCTAATGATGTCAACAAAACTTTTCTCCATGATGAGCACCATCCTGTCGTAATGTTGAGGCTCCTGTGCACGAATGAAACAATCTTTCATCTGAGACTCATCCGTAGGAGGCCTGGCCCAAGTAGCCTCAGACATCCACCCTTACAGCATAGTCCCTGAATGTCTCACTAGGATTCTTCTTCAGATTCTGGATATAGAACCAATCGGGCGCATTATCTATGTTTAACCCGAATCAATCCATGAAATCGAAAGTCATATCTACCCAACTTGACCATTTGCGGGTGTCTTGGTCAATATACCATGTCAGGTCTTCCCTCATGAGACTTCTCATATACAGTTTCATTCTAATTATTTCATCTCTTCCAACCCCAGGAAGCTTGTCACAATACATGCGCAAGTGGACTTTAGGATCTCCAATACCCTTGAATAGCTCGAACTTGGGGGTTTTATATCCTTCGGGAAATTCCACATCAAGATGTATACATAAATCTTTTGTAGTTCAAACCAACTACCCTTTGACTTGCTTCGACCTGCTACAAGCGATTGGTAAAACTATCCAATTTGTCGGTCATGGATTTGATTAACATATCCTTTTGGGAGGATTCTGATTCGTGGTAGTCATGGGTATAAAGAGTGGTTTCAACGTATATAGGATTGTGGTTATAGTTTCCAGGAGCATGAGCATAGGAGGTGTTAATGGTGGTCTTGGGATGTATGATTTGGATGAGGCTAGCATTTTGGGGGTATAATGTTGGCTCAGAAGAGCCTGCATGATACGGGTTTTGTAAGTGATGGATAGGAAGTTGAACATTTATGGGTGGCATGCCGATGGGGTTTGGTTGTATTTGAGAAGGGTTCAAATTACCTAGAAGGGAAGGTGTTAGGCACCCTACAAGGTCCACAAATGCGTGTACCGGTCGTATCTCACATTTTGTGTGGGGGTGGAAAATTACAAGCAAGGTCAATGAAATAATCGAATTTTCAGGCTAAACATAAGATATTAAACACATAAAAATTTTCACATATAATTAGAACAATAAAGATAGACACATGATTAGCATAAAAAACTCATTCTTGTAACATTCTAAAGTGACAAAGTTACATGCAACATCATAAGATAAATAAAAGAAAAGATAATAACAAAGTAAACTAAATAAAACAAAGAGGAAACACGAAATAAAATATTTTATTATACGCTCAAAAAATAAATCACTTACATTTTATTTACTATCACATGTTGAAAAATATATGTCCTCAAGATTTAGAAAAGATTAGTTATGAGATTTCCAACATGTATTACAATAAATAAGATACAAACTATTCATGCCACAAAATTTATTAATTCAACCAAGCAAGCATATTCTCAGGTTCTCAAATAAAATAAAATTGATAATATTAATGATAAAAGCAAAGGAGACTAACCTGGTTGGTCTCCATAAAATGCTTAAAATATTTGAACATATAAACATAAAGATAAAGATAATACAAAAAAATAAAATAAAATAAAATAAGGACAAGGAGAATAGAAGAACTAATCCGATTGTTCCAAATTATATGTCTAAAGGGTTTAGGCAATATAAAGAAGAGCCTAATGTAGTGATCAAGAGACTGTCATATGGTAAAACATCAAACTACCAAAAATTTCGTAAAAATAACTGATGTCGAGTTGCGAATAATACAAGGCAGCCCATGAATGATAAGCTGCCCAAGATTTTGAAAGACCCGCTAGTACATAACATTCTAGACACTTTTCATGATTTATAACATCTCATATAAGAAAATAAATTATTATTAAAATACACGTCACCTTAATTAATTTGGTGATGATTAAAATATGAGACAAACAACAACGTACCCAGTGGAATCCCACAAGTGAGGTCTAGAGGGTTAAAATATGAGAGACTAAAATAAATAATGAATTAGTCATACACAAGTTAGGTTAAAAGAGCGGGATCAAGATACGACAAGGCTAGAAACGGGCCCAATGCGATGTTATTCCCTCTATTCTATTTTTATTAATTGGCCCTTTAGATATCTTAAAAAGATTAAAAGAAATTATTCAAGAGTACCAAATAAAATGATTCAATATTTTCAAAAGTCATACAAAACTTAAAATATTTATATTTTTTATGTTTGTATTTAATAAAAATATATCAACAATTTGTCATAATAGTAAGAGTTGTCAAATTTTTGAGACATTTAAAGAGTGACAAATAAAATTAGAGTAGGAACGAGTAACAAGTTGCTTCATGTAATAAGTCAGTTATAGACTGCATTTTTCATCATATCCCAAAGTGTACCGTACCTGGTCCTCTTTGGGGTGACGATTCCACCTGAGCTTGTTTCTCGTGTTGACCCTCCTCTCATTGCAATTGAACTCCAAACGATGTCAATCCATTGTGGCACATATGTAAAAATATTTAAAAGGGAGGTGAGAGTATGTATATTCTTAATGTTTTATATATAAAATTATACTAATGAAGTGCTAAAAGATTTGATCAAAATATATATTTAAAAAAGAAAAAGTCTTAAAACGAGTTTATGTTTAGGAGATATCATGAAAAGATTCAGCAACAGCCAAGAACTAAATGCATTGGAGGAGGAGATGAATCCTTGGAGAAACTCTTAAAACAATGGAGAGCAATTTCTTATCTTGTGGAAGGGGAAAACTTTATAGTGTACAACTGAAAGAAAAAAAATGATAGAGAGTTATTCAGCTCTCGTGTAGACATACATATATATATACACTAATTAACAGTGTTCTAACTAACTCCTAATCACTGTTTTAACCCTCTAACTGCTTCTTAACTGACTCCTT
>JAABOM020049093.1:0-15861 GCA_011800125.2 Solanum clarkiae | reverse complement strand
TAAAGGATGTAAAGTACATGATTCCACAGTATAACTAAAGGTGGTCCACAAACTTACACCAGTGCATGGGTTCATTTAAGTTATTACTTTACATACAGTATATCCTGCCTTACATACTCAGTACATTATCTCGCACTGACATCCCTTAAGGGGGACCTGCATTTCATGCTGCAGGTACAGGTGCTAATAGATATCCCCAGTAGGAGTACAGAATATCCAGCTGCTGTCATAAAGCTTCAGGTTGTTTCGGGGCCTTGTATATGTCTAGAGCTTATGTTCATATTATATAGTTAGTTGAGGCGGGGCCTGTCCCGACCCTTATCAGATGTTCTTCTTTATTTAGAGTCTTTGAAAGACTATGTAAATTAAAAGTGAAGTCATGTCTCGTACTTTAGACACCGTTGGCCCCAACGGCCTAGTCATATGCATTTTCTTTTGGCTTATTATCACTGTTTATCTACTTTAAGGCATGCTAAAGATAGAACCCCTCATAATACGTATGGTAAGCGCATAGTTACAGGTTGGTTCTCCTGGGCCTTATCGGCAACAGGTGCCAGTCCGCCATAACGGAACTTGGGGCGTGACACCCTATTTGTGCTTATGTGTTGATTTTGAGCTTGTTTGTGTGTGTGCCGGAACATATGGCTTCTCGTATGTGTAGAACATGCCAAACTAGTGGGGCAAGGGCCTCTAATACCAGAAGAAGGTCCAGGGACATCCTGGAAATGCCCCGAGCCCAGAGAGAAGCGGCTAACAGGTCCGTTTCGGGGTCAAGGTGGTTAATGAGGAAGGCAACCGCAGGTACAAATCCCATAAGGAGTCCAAGTATTACCCGGATGTTCCCTTGGATGTGGATTCATTCGTTAAGGAGTACCCGCGTATCTTCGAGCAGTGCAGGGACTACAGGCCAGCCTTCTTGTTTGAGGATCCGCGACATTGCAACTTAAGCATTGTGCGAGAATTTCATGCAAATATGAGTAAGGACCCACGAACTAAGGTGGTGACAGTTCTAGGGATGGAGTTTAACATCACCCCTCTTGTTATTAATAAGGTCTTCGGTACCCCAGATGGGACCCCCGTAGGTAGTTTCCCGGAGATTTGCTTCGCCCACCCTACAGGGCCGTCCAACACACACTCTCCGTGGTAAATTCCACTGCCAAGTGGATTCACCATACTAATAAAGGCTACTATCTGCCATTCATGTTCACCCACATGAATAGGAAAGTTAGGGTTTGGGTTAAAATTGTGAACCACTCTTTCTTTCTAGGACAGCACTTCACCACTGTCACAAAAGATAGAATGTGTCTCGCTTATACCCTGATGACTGGATGGACATTAACTTTGGCACTATCTTCAAGTCGGTGATGCAAAAGATGAAGGTACACAAAGGACACAGGTATGCTTTCGACAGTTTTATTACTGAGTTTTGCCGTCTTACATGTGTACCCACTGAGGAGGCAGATTATTGCCCCCACATAGAGGCACCCCCTTATGTTGTCACCAATATTAAGGGGCCTGAGATGTGTACACACCCGGTGATCACCACTATCGAGAGGAGATACCACGATGAGTTGATCAATGCCCCCATGTATGGGCTAGAGATGCTACGGCACCCCAGAGGAGCTCCAGGAGGTTGCGTCTTGGTACCCGCTTAATGCCTATGCCAATGTGGTATGGGGAATCAGTCCTTAGTTTATCGAGCCCGTAGAGGATGACATTCCTACATACCCCGATGATATGCGCGCTGACTCAGATATAGATGAAGGAGGACATGGAGGAAGAGCCCCTTGTCATTATTGGGGATGAGCTTTTTTTGCCTGGCCCTGAGGATTGAGCACCTTGATTCCCACTTCACAGGAATTATATAGTTAGCACTGACGGCAATGCTAAATCTAAGTATGGGATCGGAATTATTCTGTTCGATATGCTGTATTTCTGTTAATTTGGAATGTATTAAAACTTCTCTTTATTTTTTAGCTATGCTTTTATGTTTGGTTTACGTTGGACAACATTTCTATTTTATTTTAGGTCTGTAACTATTAACTGTGGGATGCATGGATGCTTGAATGTGAATATTCTAATGATGCATTATTTAATGGTAGTTACTTATATTTTTGAGTCTTGTGGTCATGTTGTGAGTAGTAGTACTAGTAGTAGTATTCATAGTTGAGTGACGGGACCCTATGATGGATGGATGATGATTGTCCTAAGGGTATTCGTCAAATTGAGTCTCATTTAGAGTGTTGGTAGTTGTACAACAAAGCATTGTATGTCGAGCATGTGAACCTGGATAACTATCGCTTGAACTCCTAATAATCAAATTCTTGAATCCTGTAAGTCACAAATATGTATATGCTTAATTTTGAATTCATGTGAATAATGAGATAGTGAGGCTAGTGGTTGCCTTATAATGAGAGTATGTTAAGAGTGTGTGAGCTTATTTGTAGGTCTATGTTGCAATATTTACTAGAACTTACCTGGTATTTGGATTAGACTTGGTAAGGATTGGACTTAAAGGAAAGGATCTAGGCATTTCTTTTGTAACTCAATATTGTTAAGTTTTGTATCCACGCAATAAAATCATCCTTAGTTAGCCCTTTTGAGCTTTAGCCTTTTTTTTTGTTAGCCAAATTTCAAACTGATCCCTTTTCTTTGATTAATGTACCATGTTTGATCCTAATTCCTAAGAACTTTAGCACGATTAGTCAGAGGAAAAGAGAATTGAATGGACACCCAAAGGATTAGTAATAGTTGCCAAAAAAAATTTATAGCCCAACCAGTGTTGATCCGTGACCAATGTGCATCGCGGATCAAACGCACAAGCCCACTGGTTTTGAAAAAAGTAACATAACATAACTAAACATTTTGTAAATAGCATGCAGTATTTAATGTTCTTATATAGTATAGATGCAATAAAGGGTGTTGAGTTAGGGAGGACTGAAAGTGATGAGGTAGGAGAAGTGTAGTATAAGCTAGGATCTCTTGGGAACTAAGCCTTGTCAACTATATCCATAAAAGTATCCCACCAGCTCGTATCCTACATTACAACCAAATAAAAGACCTATGTGATCCTTTAAAGAAGATTCTAACTAGGTTGAAATCACACGTTAAAGGCAAGCTTATGGGAACTCGAAGCAACATAAGACATCTTTTGTGAGACAGAGAGTTGACTTTATACCTATTTTTAATTAGTTATTGAGATTCTTAGTGATGTGCATAGATAATTCTTCTGGTGAGGACATATAATCATCAAAGGTTGTCAGCTAGACTAGTTGTTAAATGTTTCGCATGAGTCCGCATTTACACATAAGTGTTAGGTGCGAGTTGATATTGCTAGGGGTTTGGAGTAGTTGTCGAGGTTCCAAAGTTTTGATCATACAATGTGCATTGTATATACTGCCTAGGGAATCTCATGCATGTATCTTAGTTTGCCCGAGGACGAATAAAACTCTAAGTGTAGGGTGGTGATCTTAGGCATATTTATATGCCGAATTAGCCCAAAATACCCATATATAGAGCCTAGTCAGAGGGTAAATTCAAAGAGTCTAGTCATTTTTAGTTGGATTTCTCTTATTTTGCTAACCAAGGCCAAGTGCACCGTTTGATTGTATTTTTGTAGGCTTTGATCAAATTATGCAAGTCGGGAGTCATGCTTGGATTTGAAGGAAGAACACAGCCCGGGACTTAGAAGATAAAAATCAGTGAAAGCAGCAAAAAGACTCAAGTGTGCATCGTATACCTGGGATAAAGTTATGATAGCTGAAAAATGAAGAAAAAAGGCACAAAGCAGAAAATCAGACACAGACTGCGTCACGAACTTGTGCAAAAATAGGTAAAATTGTCCAGTCAGCAAAAATAAGCAAAAACCCAGTCAAGGCAAGTAGTCTGTCATGGACTTGAGGACTGCGCAATGAAAATTTGAGTTTACGGGATTTTAGCTTATATGTTGTCAAAAACTTTAGGTTTTCAGATTGGTTTTTACGCAAGAACTGAGAGAGACGATTATGAACCTTGTTCTAAGGTGACTTTGGTTAGTTCGATCATTATTTATTTGTTGTTAATGCTTCCTAGGTCATTCATGATGCATGTAGTAACTATGAATGGCTAAGTCTCTATATTCTTGGGTTGTAGCTACAAACAATGTTTAGTTCATAACTTTTGACATCTATGAATGGGTTCTTTTGATTATTTCTGTGTTACTTTTAGCTATACTGCATGGTCTGGCCAACTAGGTGGTAAATTCGTTGTTCACTCTGAATTCGAGAGATGGTAGAGTGAATAGAATATAGTAATATAGGGAGCTTGTTCGACTAGAAAACTAGGTTGATCCATGTAAGGAAGATCCGTGACAACTACCCTTACACCTAGCTTGGTTCATAATATGGGAAGATAAATTTAAAGCACTTATTGGTCTGTCTATCCCTGCTCAACGATATAATTAGGCAGTCAATAACGATAGGCCAGCAGATGCGTGCATCTTGTTCAGGAAATTTTAACCCCATGAATCAGTAGTCAGAAACCCAGACATAGGTGCAAATGTTGAGACTAAACGGAGTCATTAAGGTTACAATTCTGGAATTGCTCATTAATTGATATCTTAACAACAAAAACCAATTTAGATTAGAAGTAATTTAATTATTTAATTTCTTTGCATAAATCTCCCAATATTTTTACTAAAAGCACGTGAAACGTGATAGCTTGGATTGGTTGCTGATTTCATTTAAATCCCTTGGGTTCAACAACCCAACTCCTTAATCAGGGTCACTATATTACTTGTTAAACCATGTACACTTGCATGTGTTAGGGAGCAACAAAGGTTTGGGTACGTCTAGACCTAAATCAAATGCACGATTTATATGAGTAATACTGCAATCTTTCTAGTCAATCAACTTAGCCCACTAGTTGGCTTTTCTCAAGCCTGGTGTAGTCTCTCTACTATTATGATTACTTTATCACAGAGGATCTCATTGGTAAGTGTTTGAACATTATTGTCTCTATCACCTCGTGTAGGAGTCATAGTCGAAAGATTTAGAGCAATGCATGAATCATCTTAGATTTCTTAGGAAATAGCTCTGTCGCGCGATTTTGAATCTGAAAGAAGGGAAACTTTTCCTAAACATTAATAGTCTCTCATTTATAGAAGTGGGCCCTCACAACCATAAATAAGTTTCTTTGGATAGAGCTTCATAGACACCCTAGGACACTTGAACTCTGTGCTCTGATACCAAGTTTTCACACCCCATGAGTTACCTTTGGCATGGCTAACACTCAAAGACTATTGCTAGTCCTCGAGTGAACCACTTGGCCTTATCGTCACCTCATACTCAATAGCGGAAGAAATTACACAAGGAGAAGACTGTAATATAATTAAACACCAAGTTTTTATATAAAAAGTATATTTCCAATAAACAAGAGTTAGAAAAGAAACAATATTCAACATCCTCTACTCAATGTCTATAAAGCCTCTACCTCTAATATCTAGATGGTATCACGACAGGATATGACTACCCAACTCAAGGAAAACAAAGTACTAACTCAAGCCAGATGATAACAATATGGAAATCCTCCAAAACAAGGAGGTCTCACCGATCAGCTGAATGAGAATAGGTCCTCAATGAAGCACCTGTTAATGATTTATAACACATGCATCTGCATCATGAAATGATGCAGTCCAAAAGGGACGTTAGCACGTAGAATGTACGAGTATGTAAAATGGCTAAATGAAACTGAAACAAGTAGAATAATAAAGAGATAACATCAACTCACAATATACTCAATCAGAATGTCAAATGTCTATCTAAAGCAAGAATAAAGAGTAGAAAAATGACCCATCAATCAATCAAACCTCATCAATCGACTCAAACTCAACATAATGGAACTCAACTCAATGGGACTCAAGTCAACTCAACTCAACTCAATGGGACTCAACTCAGTGATTGTACAACAATACCGTTAATGTTGTCACAATCATTCCGTACTTGCTGGTAAGGAACGATTATGATCCACAAGGGATCTAAACTCTATTGTCCTCCATTATTTCAGAGACTTTATCTCGAGCGAGGACTATGTAATGTAATAATTCAATCCCATTTCTACGCTTGGCGACGTAGTATGAGTGCAAGTGAGACTCACTTTTACCCATTTTAGTGCTCAATACTCCTCCTAAAGCTCAATATTCATAAGACTCTTCCTCATCTCAATTAGACTCGTGGAGGCACTCATCAACTCAATTAGTCTCATGGAAACTCTCATCATCTCATTAACTGAAACACAAAGGTCATCTATTATTTTTATGAAATTTAATTCATCTCAACTAACTCAATTCTCATTTAAGAATGCAAGGACGCAGATCATCAATAAGAAGAAGTAATTTAGACAGAACTCAAGAACTTAATTATGAACACTCATAGGATCATCAAGCTCAATTAACTCAACCTTATACTCTCATCAAGATTACCATCAACATACTCAAGTCAAGACTTTAGACTCCATTCCTAGGTTCATTCAAGCATGCTTTCAAAAATCAACATATATGGTTTATATAATATCTCAAGAAAAAGTATTCAATTCAAAAAATAAATTTATGATGATCATCAACATATGAAAATACATATAATATATAAATTTTCAATAAAACATTCAAGAAGCATATGTATAAAGACTCATTATACTCACAACTCCTCTGTTACCATCAACGGAGACACATGGGACAATGATCTTATTCTTTAGTTTAGCCTTACAAACCTGAAAAATTGATGTTACAATCAAAATTTGATGAATGCTAGCACTCTTGGAGAATCCTCAATCTTGGTAGTTCTTTTAAAGTAAAAGAGCTTGGAAGGACACTGGTTGAAGGAATTCTCTTTGATTCTTGAGTTTTTGGCCAAGAATCTTTAGAGTTCTTGATTATGGACCCTAATTCTTGAAAAAGAAGAATTAAGAAATTCTTTCTTGGAATTCTTAAATTCGTTCTCTTGAAACCCTAGGTTTTGATTTAAGATTCTATCAGAGATTCATGAATAGATGAAGAAATATGGGTTTGGTAGATTTAAATTTATGAAGAATAACTTACCTTGAGGATGAATCTTGAAATTTAATCCTAACTTGATGACTTTCTTGATGATTCTTGAGTGTTTATATTTAGGAGTGAAGGAAAGGGTTTTACTTATGAAGAACTCGCGTTTTATGCATTTTTGGACCTTAAATAGACCCCCAAAGATTTTGGAATAAAAGTGCCCTCAAAATAAAAATGAAGGACGTCATCTATCTTATCTAGAAAGGGTTCGCGTGAGGTCCATGATGTGGAGCTATCACGGACCTTCAGACAGCTCTGCAGGTCGTCAGTAAAAATGGCCGTAACTTTTTACTCCAAACTCTGATTAAAGAGAAATTATATGTATTGAAAAGCTAATTTAAATATCTTCACCTTGAAATATTATGGGTCACCTAACTCTTATAGTTTACGAGATATGGTCATTTGAAGTTGATTCTTCTATCAACTTATATGAAAACTTAGTCGGTAGAAATTCTTTGGACTTAACTTGATGTGAAAAATCCCTTAGGACTCTAAATCACATCTGATATACTTTAATGCTTAATCATTGATCTTAGCATATATATACAACCTAAAAGTTATTATTCCATCTAACTTCTATAAAATCTTCCATTGAACTCAAACGCTAAGAAAGTTTTTAGCTTAACTTCGTATCAGAGAGTTCATGTGACCTTAGATCATCTCCAATTTTATTACCTCATTACAAAATTGACTTTAACACCTATACTTAGTTAAGAATCATCAATTAAAATTCTCCTCAAGAGAGAAAACTTTAAGTATTTGGGGTCCATCATCCAGAGTAGTAGCGATATCGACGATGATGTCACACACCATATTGGGGGAGTATGGACTAAATGGAAGCTTGCCTCTGGAGTATTGTGTGACAAGAAGATACCACTGAAACTCAAAGTTAAGTTTTACAGAATGGTGGTTAGACCATCGTTGTTGTATGGAGTGGAATGTTGGCCAATTAAGAAGGCACATGTTCAGAAGATGCATGTCGCAGAAATAAGGATGTTGAGATGGATGTGTGGTCTATACCAAGAGTGATACAGTTAGGAATGAGACCATTCAGGAAAAGCTAAAGGTGGCCCTGGTGGCCGAAAAGATGAGGGAAGCGAGACTGCGATGGTTTGGACATGTGCAGAGAAGGAGTACCGAGGATCCTTTTAGGAGGTGCGAGAGGCTGGTTTTGGGGGATACTCTGAGGGGTAGAGGTAGACCGAAGAAGTACTAGGGGAGGTAATTAGACAAGATCTGGCAGAACTTGATCTTACTAAGGACATGGCCTTAGATAGAAAAAGGTGGAGGTCGCGAATTAGAGTAGAAAGCTAATGGTAGGGTTAGGTGTTTTTTTGCCATGTATTTGCATTACCTGTCATATTATGTATTAGTTTACCTTATTTACGTATTGTCATTATTAGTCGCTATTTTTCTGTCCCCTTTCCCCTTTTCTCATATCTAGTTCGTTCTTACTTATGGATTTTGACACGAGGGTTCCCAGGAAACAGCCTCTCTATTTCTATGGTAGTGGTAAGGTCTGCGTACATTCTACCCTCCCCAGACTCTACTTGTGGGAGTATACTGGGTATATTATTGTTGTTGTTGTTGTTGTAATTAAAATTCTATATCATATAAAGGATGCCTCAGTCTTAGCTTAAAAATGTTGAGGTGTTAAACTATCCATCTTGGGAATATACTTCTAAATAGGTGATATACAGTTTTCTCACACATGTCTTTAAGCATTGAATAGGTGAGCTACTTGCTATATT
The DNA here is from genome assembly GCA_011800125.2 of Solanum clarkiae. Classification (NCBI taxonomy): domain Eukaryota; kingdom Viridiplantae; phylum Streptophyta; class Magnoliopsida; order Solanales; family Solanaceae; genus Solanum; species Solanum clarkiae. The sequence goes on along the minus strand of JAABOM020049093.1, from coordinate 7,035 downwards.
TGAGTTGATTCCTTCTTTTCCAAATTTCTAAATTAATATTGCAGGAATACTCCTTAATATATCCTTGGCCTTTTCATTCTTCATAGTAGTCCATCATTTAGTAAGAATTGTACTCAGCTGATTGCCCTCCAACCTAAATCTTGTTGATAAAACAAACTGCTTCTGTAACTCTTGAGCATGGGAGCTGTTAGAAATAAATGATTCATTATGTTTTCACATCCTGTATTACAATGGTAGAATTTTAATATAATTGGGATTCTTCATCTTTTCAAATTATCATCTGTAGGGATTTTTCATTTTAAAACTCTCCAAAAAAAAAAGAAAGAGATTTTATAAAGAAGCTCTTGGATCCAAATTTGTTTGTACCATTCGATCTTCTCTCTTAGGCTTGATAATTTCATATTCTGATTTAATTATGAAAATCCCTGTGTTGCTTTCTGATCACCTGTATGTCTAAAGATATAGACCTCCCTAGTGTTTTTGTATCCCATGGATTGACTGCATAGTAATCTCTGACTTTCATCCCCTTCTGTGTAGTACAATGCCCCAAGCTTGGTCTAGTTATTAAATTAAAAATTTGAGTTTTTTTGCTTTAACCTGCCACCAAATAAAAGGTTCCACCACCCTCTCTTATTTTATGCATACTTCTCCATGCCTGTGATGCCCCTGTACTGATTACCTTAAGAGGATTTCTCTTCTTGTAATATTTATTCCCAATGTAAGTGCACCACAAAGTTGCTATAAAGATTCTGAAACTCTACCATTACTTAGCATGCATTTCTTTGTTTGTATCAAATACGGATCTGAATCCCGAACCTCTTTCCTCTAATGGGAAGAACATATCATCCTAAGATACGCACTGCCTCCTCCTTTCAGAATTAGTTGCACCCCAGGGAAAGTTTGCAAAGACCTAATGTAACTTTCTCATGACACCTTTAGAGGGGGGTTAATGTTGTTAAAAGATGGATTGACATAGATTGCAAACATGATTGATAAGAATAAAGTTTCTTCCAAAGAACAAAAATTTGTTCTACCAAGAAAGGATCCTCCTAGTAATTTTTCTTAGCATGTCTTCAAAATAACAACTATTTTTTCTGCCATAAAACACAAGGCACCTTAAGTATGTTAAAGAAAATTCCCCTTGTGTAATTCCTATCAACATTCTTAACCTTATGAAAAATATCAGAGTGTTTTTTTCATGCAAATAAGAAAAGCTTTTTAGACTTGTTAATGAACTGAACAGATACTACTTCATAGTTCCTCAGGACCTTGATAATTGGCCCTATCCCTAGAACAAAAAAGAATAGTGTCATCTGCATAGAATAGATGATCTCTGGACTCTATTTAGGTAATCCAGAACTATTAAAGTTTTATCCTTGTGAAGGTTATTTAGACCCCTGGATAACACTTCTGCAACAATTATCAATAGAGTAGGGGATAATAAATCACCCTATTTCAATCTTCTAGTAGATTGAAGTAGACCATGAATTTATACATTGATACAAACAGCACACTAATTATTGGAGAGCAATCTCCACACCATGTCTATAATCACATTTGAAAAGCCAATTTTTCTCAAAATTTTACTGAAAAATACTCAGGAAACCCTGTCATATGTTTTGGTCATACATAATTTCATCACCACATTCGTATACTTGTTTCTTCTATTTATGTACCCAATAATTGTCCGTGCTAGCAATACATTCTTAGATATATTCTTACCCTTAAAAAATATATACTAATTATTGAAAATAATTTTTGGCAATACCACCACCATCCTATCATACAAGACTCTAGAATCTTATTGATAAAATAACTCAAACTTATAGGTCTTTAGTATGAAAAAATTCTTATCACTTTCTTCTTTGGTAACAAGACTAGATTGTTATGAGTTATACACCGTAGTAATATTTGACCAAAAAAGAAGACTCTTACAATATTGGTGGCATCCTTTGATACAATCTCCCACTAAGTTTGAAAAAATAAACTAGAGAATCTATCCGGACTTGTTGCTCTACTACTATTTAACTAAATAATTGCCTTCTTCACTTCTTCTTGGTTAGGCAATTTGATCATTTGTTTGTTTTCCTCTAGAGCTATTATAGTAGGAATACTCTCTAGCATGGAAAGTCGTGATTGAAATTATCATCACAGAATTGCTCTTTAAACACTTTAACTGCCTCCTCCCCTATTCAATATCCTCTATTAAAATATTGCCCTGGTCATTCATGATTTCTGAAATATGCAATTTCTTTTTTTTTTCCTGGACATAGGAGTGGAAAACTTTATGTTTCTATCCCCTTAAACAAATCATTTCATCATATCCTTTTGTTTCAAGAATTCTTCTTCTATGTTAAGGAACCTCTTCAATTCAGCCTCCACCCTACTCAACTTCGCTCGGTTCTTTGGACTAGGCTAATTCTCAAATTGTGCTTTCTTAACCTTAACAACATCTTCAAGTGTAGCAATTTTCACAAAAATATTGACATATTCTAAGATGCTCCATTCAACTAAGGCCCTCTTCACTTTTTTGAACTTGGCATGAAGCTCTACGAAGGGACACTTCTTAAAGTCAATATACCAACAATTGCCCACAATCTTCATGAATTTTTTATGCTTACATCAAAAGTTCAAAAACTGAAAAAGGTTAATGACTTTTTACACCATTAAAATACATGTAATATGGATTGTGGCATGATCAGATCCTTGACGGATGAGATTTTGTACTTCTACCTGAGAAAATATATCACAAAACCCTTGATTTATAAGTGCTCTATTCAATATTTTAAAAATACATGCTTCAACGATTCTACCATTGCTCCAAATGTACTTGTTGCCAGTATATGTTTAACCTCCATTAGTGCACAAATATTAATACATTGAGCGAAATTCATTGCTTTTGTTGTGGGAATTCTAAACCCTTTAGCTTCTCCTCTTCATTCCAAATAATATTGAATTCATCTCCAACCATCCATGGACAACCTACTGTGTCTAAAGGTTCTAGTTCTTCCCACAACTCCAATCTTTGAATGGCACAGCATTTGGTATATACTGAGATTACAATAAATTCCTTGCCTCCCTTCATATACTTTATGGTTATCAGATGATGAGTGTTTTACAGAATTGTTCCCATCTAATTATCCTTCCAAAAAATTTAAATCTTTCTATTACAATTGACTTGAGCATTGTCAAATCTAAGTTCGTTTTATATTGTTGAATCTTATCTTACTCTTGAAAAGGCTCCCATCAAAGCAAAAAAAGAGCAATGATATCTCTTGTTAAAGTCCATCAACCTTCCAAATGCATTTTAAGTGTTAACCGACCTAATGTTTTAAAAAAGGGCTTTGTCAATCATTGATCACAACTTGTGGTCCTACCTCTGTTGCTCCTTGTCTTTACCTGCAGAGGAATATTGGATCCTTTTATTTTTGCCTTCAAGTTATTTGTATGTCTAGGTGGTAAATCACTTGTTTTATCGACTTGAATAATACTGTACTCCATATCCTCTTCATTATCTATCTCTCTAACATTACCTATTATTATCTATTTCTTGTTCTGATTTACCAACTTGATCTGACATTATCTCTAATATGCCTTCCTTTCCATCTTTATCAATTTGATTCTCCACTAGGCTATTCGCAGTTGTATCTACAATTTCTCCCTGATAGTTTTGATTCACAATGCTTCCATCCATACTTTCATCACCAAACTTGATGCCTTTATTTTCTTTTTTTTTCCCCACTCTCTTGCATGCCTTCTCTAATAACTACTACTATATTTTTTTTATTTTTTTAATCCTTTTCTGAGGATCTCATCAAGTTTCCCTTCTCATTGCTTTAAAAAGTACCTTCCACCCATTCTTTTGTGGATTGTATATTGTTGTCATTATCTTTATTCAATTGATTCTTCTTAGCTTGCTCTCCTTTATCCTCTTTGTTCTTCCAAATTGGCAAATTGATTTTACGTCTGCACCTCTGCCCAAACCTGTTTAGGTTGTTTCCTTCCACCCACCATTCTTCTTTTTCTGCTGAATAAACCCTTCCTCTCTTCCTTGTGTCTTTTTGTTTATGACTTCTTTCTCCTTGTTGACCCGCTGACGTTTTTAGGCTTGCACTAATATTGTATTCCTCTCCCTTGGTGATACTCTTCTTCTTGTATAATTCATGATTTTTGACATAACATTGTTCTTCATGATATCCCTGAATCATGCATGTTTTACAGTACTTTGGGACATAATTATATTTTATTTGTATCCACTTCTGTTAAACTTTTCCATCCTCCTTTTTTATCCCTATTTTAATTCATTTTGGAAGCTCCCCTAATAAATTGAACTTCTTTTTAACTCTCGCATAGCTAGGTCTGATTTTATTCTTCATTGGCATGTTCACTTGCAAAAGTTTTTCCACTGCTGCAGCAGGTAAGAACATCACTTCTTCACAAAAGAAATTAAATTTAGCAAAAAGTAATGGGAAAGATATCCAAGCAATGGTTGTAGTTGTTTCTTGCTGAGGATCAAATATAGGATCCCACTTGAAAGTCCTCATGTGATATTACCAATTCTGTTGTGTAATGTAAAAAGCCAATTTTGATAAAAGATATACATTATCTTCCAACAAAGAAATCCTTATAAGAATGAGCCTATTGCTTAATAGGCCTATATTGCAACCCCCTTTCGATTCATACTACTTGAGGATGAGCCTCTGACGATCCTGAATGTCTAGCCAACCATATGGAAATTTTCCTATAACAGCATGTTAGAGATTTTCTTGCATGATCATCTGATTAACTTTCTTTTGCTCCCACGTAACAATTAGCTCACCGTACAGATATGAAATCAGCTTGAATGGAACGAACTTTTCACTAGATAAACTTGTTTTTAATGCATTCACATATTTTTCATAGGAAATGATTGACCAACCTCTGTAGGAGGCTGGCCAACGGCCATCATGGCCATTAGCAATCGGAAAATACAAACTATAATGCGACGGTGTTTCTAGAGTTTTGAAAGAATTTTTTCTAGTACTAAAGTTAATTTTGTTGTCAAGTTCAAGAAAATTTTTATATCTTTTCATATGTGTACGTGTGTACATATATGTTCAAACGAGATACTTGAGTCAATTGATGATAGATATCAGATGTGGTACTTAAGTCAATCAAATAATATTTCATACCATACGTGATACTTGAGTCTATCGATAATATATACCAAACATGATACTCGAGCCAACCAAAAGATATCCTATACGAGATGTGGTATCTGAGCCAATCAATAATCTATACTAATAGTGGTACCCGAAGTAATAAGGAATCATAAACAACATACATAATCACAATCATGATAAAACCCTACTTGTAAATCACAAGATAGATAAAATAATATTATTACAGGAATTGACTACATGATACTTTTCATATTCTTCCTTTATTGATTATCTAGACTTGCAACATGTCATCATTACACAGAGAACAGTTAATACGAACATGCATATATACATAGATGCACATTCATAGCAATAACTTATACTGAATCCCCAAGATGGGTACACTTTCATCCCCAAAAATACCTTTTTGGTTATTCATTTGATTCCTCTTTGATTATCATAAATCTCAAAATTGGCTAAGCCTTCATAATTTTATGACACTTAACCTTATAATTATTGTCAACCCATTTCACTTAGAATACTCAAGATTAACAATCAAGATCAAGATCGAAACTACCCCCTAGTCCTTATCTATTTCCATCTTAACCAACAGTAATCACCGTCCTAATTAATCAGATTAATTTAATATTTAAAATTTTAAAAAATATATGTAAAAAAATAAAAATTACAATTTTTTATGTCAATATAATAAGAAAATACATTATAATATATTTATTAAATTTAAAATAATTTATTTTTTTTAAATGTGACAACTATTTTTTGGGACCAAAAAATTATTTAACTTTCATAATTATTTTTTTGTCACTACATAAAAATAAATTTTTATTTTTATTTGTTCTGTATGAAAAATTAAGAGATGATTTGTCAATTTACACCTATATTATCCTTATTATTAAGTACTATTCATTTTGCAATGCATTTTTCAAAACATTGAAATAATTACTTCCTCCATTTATTTTTATTTGTCAATAATTTCAAAAAATGAATTTTATTTCTATTTATTACTTTTAACATATCCAAAAAGACAATTGTTTTCATGTTTTATCCTCAATATAATTACTTATTCCTCAAATTATCTTTCAAGATTTAAAATTATATAACAATTAATATGAATATTATAGTAACTATGCACATCAATTATTATTTCTTAGTGTATAAAGTTTAATTTTGATAAGTCAAAATAAGTAGAAAAATTATATATAAAGACTAGTATAATAAATTATTATTTTATTAATTTTTTATTTTTAGAAAAGCTTATCCAATTAAATATGAACAAGTTAAAATAGGTGACGCTGGTTCTTGTTGAAACTCTGTCATTTTTAAATTCATGAGCATTTTGGTTTTGATTATTTTATTAGGTAACATGTCAATTCAATATATTATCGGTGGTAAATGTTTCACATCTATTGCTATTTTTATTTAAATTTAGGTGATACTTAATTTTTTTTTCGTGATATATTTATATATTTAGTAATATTTTAATTTTTCAATTATTTTATTCTAAAATAATTTGTGATGATAAAATATTTAGAGATAAGTATACAAAACAAATCTAAACTATACTATTTTTTTTAGTTTCACATCTAGTACTGAAAGTTTAAAAAACACACCTAAATTATTATTTATTAGTTTGAGAAATACACATCTATCTTTTATTCCACTCTCACCATGGTGTGTGTGCGTTACACTATGAAAAAAAGTTTCACCTTGACAAAAAATAAATAAATCATAGTATTAGTTAAAATTAAATATTAAAATATTATTATATTTTTAAAAATTACAAAATAAAATGTAAATATTTTTCTTACATCACCCCACCACTTCCTCTTACCGTAACCCCCCCTCCGCCCCCAAACAAAAATTGTAAATCTTT
>JAABOM020049082.1:0-15863 GCA_011800125.2 Solanum clarkiae | reverse complement strand
AAAGTCCCGATAATTAATTTGACACCGTGGAGGGTAAAAATTGGGTGTCAACACATGGTAGTTTAAATAATATTACTCTATTTCTCATTTTCTTTTCTTACTTTTATTTTTAAAAGTCTAATGTATTTGTTAATTCAATTATTTTTACTCTCTTTTAAAAGATTTTATTACCATATTTATTAATTTGTTGTCCTAAAATTGCCAAGTGACTTTTCAATAGCTTTGCCACTTGGCTTAACCAAACTATTCTCCTTTATTATATATATATATATAGATATAGATATAGATAAGGCTTCGGCCTTTTTGCTTTTTTTAGAAAAAAAATCTTAATTATTTATACATAGGTGAATTTAGAGTTCATTCAAATTCCATTCATCGAAAAAAAAAAAGATTTATAAAGGTGTCTTTTTTTCTTCTTTTGATCAGCTATTCATATAAGATTTTATTGTTTGTATGCAACTTGTTGGAGTGTTGGCGACATTCCATGGATAGTGCTCCATAACTTCCACAATCATCATGGATGTGGTTTATAACTTTCATGGAAGTTGCAACTATTACTACATCCACTACCCATGGAAGTTATACAACTACATCCACTAATCCACTACTCCTTTAACTACTTCACTACTCCACTACTCTACTACTCTTCAACTTCCCACTAACTTCCTACGAACTACTAACTTCCCACTCATGGTAACTATTAAATTTTCACTACTATTCTTGATGGTAGAGTAGCTATAAAATATGGATATATTTGGTTAAAGGTTAAGCACAAATTTCTTTCTACACTCCAGACCATCTTGAGTAAAGTTTGAATACTTGTAAAAAGATTTATGAGAAGGTGGAAAGCAAACAATGACCATTCTGACTACATAGTCAACAATGGCTGAAGATATATATATCAATCTACTCTGCTGCGCATTGCTCTCTGTTTCCTTACACAACCAACCATTGAAGAAAAATAAAAGCCAAAATAAGGAGGAACAAGATATTAAAAGAAGAAACTCTATTTATTAGTTATCTTCAATATTTAAATAAAAATTAATACTCATGCAATATACATTACAAAAAAGCATTCAATTTCAAGCTATTATTACCTAATGTAATGTCACAAAAAGGAAAAAGATTTATTTTAAACAAAAGTTGATAGCATTGCTATTACATGCCTATAAACATGAAAAGTCAATATTATCCACCAAGTCGTCAAAGCTATAATTTTCATATGGATTAATTCCATTAAATTTCTCAACTTCACCACCTTCCAAATAATTATTATTAGCTTCTATGTTTAATCCTCCATAATCTTCATGTTGAACATTATTGTTTAATGTGCTTGTACTTGCTTCATAATTTGTCATCACGTCATAGTTAACAACTAATTGATTGTCATCATTGTTGGTATTAATTAGTTGATCATTACTTCGTAATAGATGATTAATCAATTCATCAACTTCTTCCTCCATAACCTCCTTATTATCGTCATTTTCCTTTTCTTTTTGTTTCTTCTCCTTGATTCTGCAGATGACGAAAATATTCTTGTTCCTACTTTTCTTAACATATTCTTCTGGTAAATAATATTCTTTCATGAGCCATTTTCCATTTTGGTCTCTTTCTACATCGCTTTCATACCTCAGACTTCTCTTATATCCAATTGTAACATTGTTTTTTGATCCATCACTAATTGAATTAGTGCTTGCTTTGCCTTTCCATGTCCCTGTCCCAACCGTTCTTGAGAATTTCTTGGTGGAATTCTTGAATCTTGTCAATCGCGAAAGAAAGTAACATGTTTTCTCTCCATCGATAATCTGCCATGGCTCGGAGCCTCCAAATACTTCCTTCACTTTAATAAAATCCGTAGGAGGGAAAACTCCGTGAAGCATGAACTTTTTCAGATAGTTGATCAGCTCTTTATCCGTTGGATGAAATCGAAAACCTAACGTATGCTTAGATTTAGATGATGACATTCTATTTGTACTTTGATTGTTAAGTATAGATTAAAAAAGAATAGTAGAATGCTTTGATATGATGAGGGTTATATATTAGGTTGATTAAACATAATCCATCTACTATTGGGATAATAAATGATTATTTGCCAAAACTTAACCCTAAGTAAAGTAGAAGTTGGATTAGGGTTTCCATAGATAAAATATATTTATTTCTTACGTTGAGAAACTAAGAAACCAAGTTTCTGTAGTGGTATTTTTGTCATTTGATTAGTTGATGGTTTAGGTTGATTTTTTTCATTTTTTTTATAAACAATTCTTTGTTTCAATACTGGAAAAAAAAAAAAAAAGAATACCCCTTTGTTTAATTATGTAACATCTTTTAGATTTTGAAGATTAAATTTAATACTTGATTTTAAATTTGGACATGTAATCTTCAAGATTTTCTTTTTCAATTTGATTTTTTTTATGTGTTTATAAACTATATAAAACTATTATAAGTCCCAATAATTTATGATTCTAAAATATTTAAAAGCCATTTTGAATATTTTAAGATGTATTTTTTATTAAATAATATGAGAAAAAATGACATTTTTAGCGATACTTTTTGTTTAGTTTTTGAATATTTAAATTTAATTTTTAAATATTAAATTAATCTAGTTCAATTTAATTTTACTAATAATCAAATTAATTCTCAAGAACTGAAACATGTCTATATTTGGAACGAAAGGATTAGTGTGCATTGCCACATATTTAAATTATGTGGCTATTTTTCAATACTATGCAAATTAATTTTTAAATTTATATCTATATATGATTTTTATCATGTATATGCATAGTAATATTAATTTGAAATTATATTTTAATTTTTATCGTTTATATACACGGTAATTTAAATAATATTTCCCTATTTCTCATTTTCTTTTCTTTTTTTACTTTTATTTTTAAAAGTTTATTATATTTGCTAATTCAATTATTTTTAATCTCTTAATTAAAAAATTTTATTATCATATTTATTAATTTTGTTGTCTTAAAATTACCATGTGGCTTTTCAATAACTTATCACTTGGCTTAATCATATTGCAAATTACTCTCATTTATATATATATATATATATGTGTGTGTCTACACACAAAAACCTTCACTCAAGTTTAATGTTGTTTAACTTATCTTCCTTGGTTATGCTTATCTGTTTTTCTTAATACCTAATTATTGTTAATATAAAAAAAATTATATAATTTCATTAGTTTGGCCTTTATGATATATTCTTTTATTTAATTAATTTTGTTGAGATATGAAGTCGAAGGTTCAATAAAGTTTGGATGGGTTAAACTTGAGTAAGTAATAAATCGTGATTAAATTTAACTGAATATTGTTTAAGTCAAAAAAATTGAGTAATCTTAAATAGACGGTAAACTTTAATCATATCTCACTGAGTAGAATATAAAATTATTTTTTTATTTGTTCTTTTTCAGTAATTTCTTAATTAACAAATCAAAACTAAAATCAATTTCTTTCTTTTGAAGAAGTTGATGATTTCTTTGAAAATATTATTCTTTTTTAAAACATTATTTGATAAAATTTTAGTGTATCAATTTTCAGCTACCTAAGTAATGTTAACTTTGTAATGATTATTTAACTTTGTTGGTGCCAAGTTAGCAGCTTGACTTGTGTTTACTCAATTTATCATGAGAAAATCAGCTGTCTATTTCATATTTCTACTTTTATTTTTAATGTGTAAGGCTTCAAGTTGCGTTTGGTGGTTGAAGCTTTAAGTTATGTTAGTGGATTTAAATATTTGTGAATTTGTGAAATTTTATGAGATGAAATTTGTTTGTTCTCTATGAATTTTGTAAATCTTCTTGACTATTTGATTGTCAAGAAAATTTCAAACATATTTTGATCTTTTCTTTGTGAATGTTCCATTTGAATTTGTGAAATTTTTGAGATGCTTTTTAAAGTGAATATAATATCTTTTATAATTGCATGAATTAGATTTAGAACAGAGAGTCTCCAATAAACTCTTACTAAAATAAGACTATCTTGTAGAGTCCTAAGTCTTATTTCAAGCCCAGACAGATTGTAGACTTGATAAAATTAAAAAAATGAGATTTCTCATTCTTTCACTGTTGCAATTACTTCAAATATACAGATTTGATTTGTATTGAGAGAAGAGATGAAGGGCAGATTTGATCCTACTAGGAGTGTCAATTTGTTTATAAAATATTTGAAAATGATGAAAAGTAATTTGCAATTCCAAATAAAATATAAATAAACACAATTTTATTGATAAACAATGTGGGTACAAATTAATCTCCTTAACTTTCTCCATAATTCCAGTGCCATTAGTGATGTATTTCTCAAATAGGATGGCATAGACCTCCTTGAGATTTATTTAGTCTCTATTGATCTTGTGAATATTCTATGAATTCACTTTCAAGATTTCGACCTCTTTATAAATACCTTAAAATTTGTGAGATATTTGACATGCCTCTTTACAGCAATATAATAACTTTTATATAGGCATAAGCTAGAATTTATGGTAGAATAACCTCCAAAAAACCTAACTAGAATTAAACATGTCTTGTATTCAGTATCAATACATTAATGCATTCTACTTCAAAGCTTCTCGAATTCAAAGATGAGTTTTGAAATACTCATTCTTTTCACGTTTGAGGTTTTGTAGTTTCAGATTTGCACATCTGATTTATAAGAGAAGAATCTAATTTATAAGAGAAGAATCTGATTTATAAGAGAAGAGATGAAGGACAACTTTGGTCCCACTGAGTATGCCAATTTATCTACAACATATTTTAAAGTGATGGAGATAAATTATAATCACAGATAAAATATGAAAAACGTAACATTATTGATAATAATGTAGGTATAAATCTGTTTCTCCCTTGATTCTTTTCTCATAATAAGATTTCTCCATGATTCGAGGGTTGTTAGTGATATATTTCTCGAATGTAGGATGATTTCCTTAAGCTATATGTTGATCTCTTAATGAATATCCTCAAAGTCCATTAGATATTTGAGATGTCATTTAAAGGGAATATAATACCCTTTATATAGACATATGCTAGAGTTTAGGATAGAATAGTCCCCAAAAAACCTAACTGAAAGCAAACATGTCTCTATAAAATTTCAGTGTATAGAGATATTATCATGGAAATGCACACATAATAATATTGATAAGATGAAACTCTTATTTTAAGAAAGAGTATTAAATAATTAAAGCTTACAAAAAATAAAAATAAATGAAGTGAATGATATTTTTGTAAACAAACAATCTATTCTTAAAATTTATGCAATGCATATTATTTTGAATATGTAAATGACCCTAAATCAAACGTTCAATAAAAAATAATCTCATCATAACTAATCCCAACATAACTTATTCCATATTAACTAATTCTATTATAACTTTTAATTCAAACCAAACCACCTCTAATTCTATTAACTAAAATTTAAACAAATAGACTAAAATCACTTACATATTGATTTGTTGGAATTCATTTTATCAACTTTATTAATTATTGTTAAGTCACACGGTCTAGATTTGATAGAAGGCATCTTAACTGAAAACCAAGGGAAGTGGATGCTGCGTTTTCGATTAGTCACCCTACTAATATTTTATTTTCAACTTTTGACTAATATTTAGTACTTTTTTTTAATTGAAACTCTGTTCTTATAGATTTTTTTTAAGATACAAAGTTGTTACTATTATATTTTATAAAGAAACTATTTTAAGATGCAAAATTATTTCCTTCTAATTTTTTTTATAAATAGTATTTTCTCTATTTAAATTTATTTATCTGATTTTATCTTCACGTCAACTTTGAAATTTAATAAAAAGGTAAAATAGACTTTCAAATAAGAATATTAAACTAAAAATTAAAATGGACAATGCAGTTTAGTTTTGCTTTTAAATATTAAACTAGCTTATTTGTTAAATCTAACTTAAAATAAATATTTATTTTGTAAGATTTCACCTTTTTTATGAATAAATTAAAAACAAAATTTAGCCTAAAATGTGAATTTATTTTTGTAATTCTCAAATCTTTTAAAATAAATAAAATGAAAATACCTAATTTGGATATAAAAGAAGTATTTAGAAATGGTATAAAATTTCTGATTCAGTAAAAAATTACGTGTCTACAATAATTTAAAGGCACTATTAGACCGAAATATTCATATATTAAAATCATATTTAAGATTTTGGTGGTTTAGTGTAAAATTTAGTGCACTAATAATTTATTTGTCCAAGTTTTAAAAGGTAAAAAGTACCTACTTTTAATTTCTTTTAAAAAGATTAAAAGGTAAAATATTTATCCAACTTTTGAGAAAAAATAAGTACTTCAAAATAATAGTAGAAGTTGTTTTTCAAAAAATATTTATTTTCCAAAAGCAATTTTTATAAAGTAATTTTGAGAAAAATATATTTAGAAACACTTTTAAAAATTATGATCAAATATTAATCGTTATTCAAAATACATTTAAAAACACTATGAAACATGTATTTAACTTGCTCCTTAACGAGCAAGTAATTGAAACCTTGCAGTTTCCTGTTGGTCTTGAGAATGATTTTTTTGTGCATTGTATTTCTCTTTCTTCTTATTATTGATACATTCTTGCTGCTAAAGTCTTGTACTCTGATTTTGATTAAATGCTCAATTACTGACTAATATCAAATTTGGGAATTAGTTTTTGTGCATTATATTTTTCTTTTTTCTACATTGTTGTTTTGTTATTATTTTTTGTATCATAATTCATTATTTATAATTTTAGAATATGCGTAAATCTTATCTAATGATGATAATTGATATTTATATTATTGTAAATTTGTAAATTAATAATCATAATTTATATTTATATTAGTTATGTAAAATCATAATTGGTAATCAATTAACGTATTTGATGTGTTGAAGTTTGTGCATAGCAATTGAAATACTACTAAACAACAACATATTATTAATTATGTTAATTTTAATATAACAATAATTTACTTTTTAACAAGTAATTAATCGACCTCTTATAATGTATTACTTATAACTTATTTGAATGATTATTGTACGATTTTTTTATAATACATATATTATTTTGATTAATTTTCATATTAAATTAATATAATTTAATTTAATTTTATAAATTAGTCGTAAGAAAATGAACAATCAAATATAACTGAGGGAGTACAATACGGTGCTGTATTGGTTTGTTGCAAAATTAGGGCACACTTTACGCCATTGAAGAAGATGAGGAGAATTTCTCTGCGATATCGCTATGGCAATGGCAAGGGTACTACCTTTATCTCTTCCTTTGCTATTACCAATTCTGCTTCGGCAATTACAATAAAAGATTATTCTTCATGCACTACAGTAAAAAATCCATTCCAGTAAAGGGTAAACTCTTTACGGATGATGCTGTGAATCTCATGTCTGCTTTTCGTGAAAAAAATACCACTTATGTTTAGAATGAATCCTCTTCCTGCAGTTTCCGCCTTTTGTAAATTATTTCAGAATATGCTAAAGATGAATCAGTATCCCGCCGTCGTTTCTCTTTTTCGAGAAATGCAGACAATGGGTATACCAATTAATGTTTTTATCTTGAATATCGTGATTAAAACTTATTGCCTGATGTGTCGTGTTGATTGTGCTTTTTCAGTGTTACCCATTTACCTGAAGAATGGCATTCCGTTTGATGTTGTCACCTTCAACACCCTATTAAGAGGAATATTTGCTGAAAATAAGGTTAAAGATGCACTTGAATTGTTCAATAAGTTGGTGAGAGAGAAGATTTGTGTGCCTGACGAAGTCATGTTTGGAACCGTAATGAATGGGCTCAGTAAAAGGGGTCATACTCAGAAGACTTTAAGTTTGCTCCTGTTAATGGAACAGGGGAGTACTAAGCCCAACATATATATCTACAACATTGTTATAGATTCCCTTTGCAAAGATAGAAACTTAGATGTTGCCATCAACTTTTTGAATGAGATGAAGCAGAAGGGGCATTCCTCTAGACATTGTCACGTATAGCTCATTAATTGATGGTTTGTGTAAGGTTGGTCAGTGGGAAAAGGTTATCACTTTGTTATCCGAGATGGTGAACTTTAATATTTATCCAGATGTGCACACCTTCAACATACTAATAGATGGACTATGCAAAGAAGGGAAACTTGAAGATGCCGAGGAAGTAATGAAACACATGGTTGGAAAAGGTATAGAGCCTGATATAGTCACATATAATTCAATAATTGATGGTTTGTGTAGGCTTGGTCAGTGGAAAAAGGTTAAGATTTTGTTCTCTGAGATAGTGAAATTTAATATTTATCCAAATGTGCGCTCCTTCACCATACTAATAGATGGACTATGCAAAGAAGGGAAAGTTGAAGATGCTGTGGAAGAAATGAAACACATGGTCAGAAAAGGTGTAGAGCCTGATATAGTCACTTACAATGCGATAATGAATGGATATTGTTTGCGTGGTCAATTAGATAGAGCGAGGAGAATTTTTGATATCTTGATAGATAAGGGCACTGGGCCTAACATTTTTAGTTATAACATACTAATAAATGGATACTATAAGAAAAAAAAGTGGATGAGGCCATTCAATTGTTTTGTGAAATCACTCAAAAGGGATCAAAACCTAATAATGTTACTTACCGCACTGTCTTGCAAGGTTTGTTTGAAGTTGGAAGAATTGGTGCTGCAAAACAACTGTTTGTTGAGATGGTATCTACTGGGCCCATACCTGACTTACGCACTCATCACACTTTGCTTGATGGTTATTTTAAGTGTGGACTTGTTGAAGGAGCTATGTCACTCTTTAATAAGTTGGAAAGAAAGACAGGACATATTGATATTACATCTTACAATATTATCATTAAATGATTGAGTAGAAATGGTGAACTCGACAAAGCTCATGCTATATTTGAGAACCTTTCTTCGATGGGATTGCTTGCGGATGTGACAACGTACAATATAATGATAACTGGATTTTGTTTACAAGGGTCGTTTGAAGAAGCTACAGATATGCTTAGACAAATGGACGACAACGGTTGTTTTCCAAACAATATCACTTATAATGTTATTGTGCGAGGATATCTTAGATGCAGGAAAATAAATGAAATGGTCACTTTTATGAAGGAAATGACCGGAAGGGGCTTCTCATTTGATGCAACTACAGCTGAGTTACTGGTAAAGGCTACAAGTGAGAATCCTTCCATCCTTGACATGATACCAGAGCTTCACTCGGAAAACAAGAAATAAATATTTCTTTCCCTTGGTTTATTCGGCTATGTTATAATTTTGATACAGTTTCGATTTATCACCTCAAATGAAATGGCGTCCAATGCAATTGTGGAAGATGAAAAATGGCAATTAAGATGTTGCTTGGGCTTTCAGGCAGGCTTATCAAGGAGGTACATCACTTTTTATATTGTGATTGTTTTTCCACTATTCTTTATCTTGGAAATCTGGTATTACTGCTCTTGTGATCTGATAAATAGTGTGAGTTTCCCTTATGTCTACATATTTTACAATGCTATTTAGTTGTCTTCATGTGTTGCCATTTTCTATCTATTTGAAGATAAATAACAACCTTCTGCAACATATTAAGGAGTGGGCAGCATAAATGAGATAGGCATTTTATTATATGATGTCAATTTTGTTTATGTGCAACTGATGACAGGATCTATTTTCTGCTTCATTTCTTTTTTAATGCCCTTTTTTGCGGTATTTGCTTCACGCCCAAGAAGATAACCTTAAATATGTTGTGACATGTTAAGTGTAATCTAAATGTGGAAATCCACCAAGTTCTCTTATTATGAGTATTGGCATAGTTTTTGACAATAAAATTTTTTATCATTTGTATATCCTCGAGGTTTCTTAGGATATACAGTTGCATGAAATAGAAATTCAGTTTGTTGAAATGAACTGAGGGAATTTATCATCCTCTCAGCTTCCTCTACGTGTTTGTTCTTACATCTATATTTTACAAATACTCCCTTTTATGCCTTCAAAGTAATAATTGCTGCTACTGATGCACAAAGTGTCCGGTAGCTATTTGAGTCCCACCCTTTTACAACTCAGCAGCAGTTCTCTCCAAGTTTCTGACATGCATCATGTCAGTTCAAATAAATTCAGAAACATGTACCAAATATGATCTGTAATCTCGCAATGTATGAATATAAGTTCCTTGCATCTTCATAACCTTCTTCACATAGGATACACCTGTTGCAGACTATCATTATATTCCTTTTCTTTGTAAATTGTGTTGATTCAAACATATATAATATGGCGGAACAGAGCTCCTTTCTAGCCCTTTCATTGTCACTAAACATTTTCAAAGTTATGTTTTATCCTTGTGGAGGCTAATACACGTTTACTGCTTCAAAATGATAAGTTGCAAAACTGAAAATCCTGGGAAATTTGCTCCTTGAGTGGTCTGTTCCATATCCATCCGTCTTGCTTGAATATGATTTTTCTACCATCTCCTAGTCTAATGTGAATTATTAGGAACCATTGGAATACAGAAGTTTCCCATCCCATATGTTTACACAATCAATTCTTCCTCATTGCAGAGCTTTATGAAGAGACTGATTTTGTGTATTCTAAGGATTCTTACACCAAGTCCAAGTCATTTAATACATATATATAATGACTTGGACTTGTAAAGCAAGTAGCAATTTTTGTTGGCATAAAACTAGGCCAAACTATGTCCTAGTAGATCCTTCTTTTGATTTTTAAGGCTTAGATAGTGTACATAGTCTGTGCATCTGCTCTTAGCTCAGATCAACTCATCTGCCTAAGATTAACATAAAATTGCGTGATGATTTTTTTCTTATATTGTCTAGTATGAAATTCTATTATATTGGAGCTCATTTCCCCAATCAGTCAAGATTGTCTTACTAGGAGGGTTGATGTTGTAATCTCGACACCTAGTTCTAAGAACAGCTTCTTCCTAGGGAAGCAAATCGAATACAAACATTCCTGTGAAACTGATGTGTCCAACACTTATCTGCTCTCTGTAATTCTTTCATACAGTTTAGTGGTGTTATTTAAGATTTGAGTCTTTACTATGCTTTTGTGACAATCTTGCTGTCGTTGTCATTTGCAATCATTGTAGTTCTGTTATCTTAGCTTGATGCTTTGACATCTGACTTTAAACTTTGGAGGAAAATCAGTTGAACAAATTGATGGCTTGGATGTGTTTAAACTGTTGTTTAGGTTCCTTCAAGTGGAAGTGTTGTTTGTTGTGAAATGCTTTATGTGCTACATCTAAATACCAATTGTTAACTTAGCACGTTCATTTTTTCTGTGTTAACCCTTGGTAGGGTGTCCTGGAAGTTCAGTTGCATTCCTATACGCTGCTTTTAGGTTGGACTGCTGCAAGACTATTCCAATGTTCATAAACTTCATGTGTTCTCCATTGGTGAGAAACTAAGGGTGGGGGGAGTTGGGGTACATGATCCTTGCAAGGCTATTTGTATGATATTGCCCTCTAGCATTTTTTTGTTGTAGTTGTGTTCTCTGTTTGTTACTATCTATTTTCTCTTGCTCTTCTATTACTTTTCTTCTAGACTATTTTTGTCTTGAGCTGAGGGTCTTATCGGAAACATCCTCTCCACCTTACCTCTGACGTAAAAGTAAAGTATGTGTACACTTTTACCTCCCTAGACTCCACTTTTGGAACTACATTGGGATGTTGTTGGCGGCTTTTAGCATTTGATTGATTGGCATCGGCTGCTGCATTTTGGCGATGTACTGCCTTTTTGATATATTTTACTTGGAGCATGGCCTTTATTGAGTGGCCTAAGTAGTAGCTAAAGTGACATTTGATGCATTAAGAATTTCATGACTTCTAGTGGTAGTATTTAGTTGTATTTTTTAGTTTCTGCATAGTATCTTATTCTTATGTTTGTATTATTACATGTTTCTTTTGCATGTGTATCTTGCTGCTCTTTTGTTGCTATTTTCCTTTCATTCATGCTTTGTTTTTCTCTTCTTTTGAGCCAAGGGTCTATCGAAAATAACACTTCTACCTTACAAAGGTAGGGTCAAGGTTTGCCTACATCCTACCCTCCTCTCACCCCTCGTGGGATTTTACCGTGTTTGTTACTGTTGTTGTTGACTTGGACTTGTAATGGGCTTGTCAAGGTGACCTTTAAATAAAATTGTTTTACTTAATTTAAACTTTTAAAATTTAAGTTTCAGTTCTAAATTACAATTGACATGCATGTTCATCAAATTAGACACCTCTTTCTTAGTAGCTTTCTTCTAACTTCTATAAATTACGTTATCCTGGAAACTGGCTTAGCGCTTTCCCATGCACATTTTGGCTTTATCATTTACCTAAAGAAACTTGTTGATATTCTCCTAAATAAACAGCATACATCCAATATTTGTTTAAGGATAGTGATTTTTGCATGCTTTGAAGTTTTTCACTTGCCAGATAACCGCACTGGGCACACTCTTGCTGCCACCCATTGAGATGATGTTCATCACTTATAACAAGGATATCTTAGGTGCTGGATAATTAATGAAATGGTAACTTTTTATGAAGGAAATGACTGGAAGGGGCTTCTCATTTGATGCAACTACAGCTGAGTTAATGGTAAAGGCTATAAGTGAGAGTCCTTCCGCCTTGCGGAAAAGAAGAAGTGAATATTTCTTTCACTTGGTTTATTCTGCTATGTTATAACTTTGTCACAGTTTCGGCTGATCACTTCAGATGAAATGACATCCAATGCAATTGTGGAAGATGAAAAATGACGATCAAAATGTTGTTTGGGCTTTCAGGCAGGCTTATCGAGGAGGTACATCACTTTTGATGTTTTGATTGTTTTCCCACTATTCTTTATCTTGGAAATCAGGTATTACAGCTGTATTGATATGATAAATAGTGTTAGTTACCCTCATGTGTACACATTATAAGTTTAGGAGTATCATTTCGAATACTAGTTGGTTATCTTTATGTATTGTCTTTTTCTATCTATTTGAGAATTTTTAACAATTTCCTGCAATATATTTAGGATCAGCATACATCAGATAGGCATTCCAGTCTATGATGTCAATTTTGTTTGTGTGTGGGTTTGCAGAACAGGTTTACCATGGGCACGCCAGAACCTGAAGTTCTGAAAATGAAGCAACTGATGATAGGTACTACTTTCTGCTGTATTTCTTTTTTCTTTAATGCCCTTTTTAGTGTATTTGCTTCATACACGAAGATTTGCAATGATGTACCATATAGTGGACTTGAGGAGTAACATATGATATACAAACAATTCAAACCACGCCAAAGAGAAGAAGAGTATATAAGGAACAATTTTGAAAGAACATTTGGAATACTTAGCAGGACTTCTGGTTTTCAACTATAAAGCGCAAAAAACGAAGAAGAAGCGAAGGGGAAACTGAACAAGAGCTATAACAATTGATATCAATATAACTCTCCATCACTTATTCACCACAACAGAGTTGTCTGAGGATTTATCTTTATCCCGTAAGGCTGATGTATTTGCAAACAGAATTGTATCTCGTGTTCCTTACATGCCCTCTACAAAGAAATTACACTAGTCAAAGTAATCGGAAAAAGGAAGAAAGATACTCCATTTTATGTGGCACTCTTTAATCTTTTTAGCATGTTTAAAAAAGAACAATGCCTTTCCATAATTGAAAATAATTTAACTATAAATTTCTCATTTTACCTTTAATGACATGCTTTTATAGCCACAAATATGACATGTCATGTTTAAGACTAGAAGTTCCTTTTTCAAATTCGGTGTCTAGTCAAACTCCACCACATAAAATGAAATGGAATAGGTAATAAGTTTCGTTCATACTCACATATTTCTTAGGGTAAGAGCGTTCACTACTTTTCACGCATGGTGCTTAAATAACGAGATATTTTTCATGCCAAGGACCCGAAGCTCGTCCCCTCTCCTAATATCTTCAGCATATTTCTTAATGTTCGTAGTGAAATATTCAAGTCGATGGCTCTCTATAAGTCTTTCAATTTTTAATGTATAAATATCGCCGAAACTAGGCGGAAAATTCTCAACCTTCTTCAGATTTGTAATCTTATGTAACTCACAATTTGCTGCAGGAATTTGAGTGAGCTGAGCTTTGGAGAAGGTGAAGTGGATAGCTCCGTGCACACCGTTTGTGTCACTTAGCATTCCTTGTTCGGCTTCTGAGGTCAGGTTCAGCTTTGGAGCGTCTGGTCCCTGGCTCTCCTCATTTAAAGACTCTTCAGCTCAATCGTGCTGTGTCCATCGAGAAACATCCAAAGCTACTTTGCCATGCTTCCCAGTTGGTTGAATTTGGTACGAGATCTTACTCTGCTGACATTCTGGCTGATGTTTCTGAAGTTTTTGTAAATGTTTCTCAAGCTTTCTCAGGTTGCAATCAACTCACGGGCTTGAGAGGCTGTGCCAGCCTCTAGCCTATTATTTCTCTAGTCCACTTCAAACTCACCACTTTGTTTTAAGCTATGCTACCATTCAAATACCTGGTCTTAAGCTTATCGGCGACGGCCAAAATTTGCAGTAGTTGTTGATATGTTCTAGCTTGTGTTTTACTTTTGTATAGACTTGCATATTTTCAACATTTGAGACTCGATACATTAACTGCATTTGTGATAAATTAGTAATGTTGGTCATGGTTATCATCCTAATACCTTCTGAGCATGTTGTCCAGTTGTGAAAGCAGAAGTCTCACAATAATACTAACTTATTCATTGTTATGCTGATTCTGACAACTGCCATGGGTAAATAAATAGCATAGAGCCATAGATAAGCTTTGGTGTATTAACGTAGCTAAACGATTAAGGTCAAGTAAATTCTCTGAATAATTTGCTGGTCATCCATATGGGAATAACATAATTTTGCATAGCTGTTGTCATTTGGACTAAAGATTTTTCAGCTATTCAATTTTGCTACTACATTTTTACAATTGGCATTTTTATCTCTCTGGTTATCCAGCTTAGACTTTAAGTTGCTTGGCATGGATGTGACTATAGGTGCTAAATTACATTGAAGATAATGGTCTTGAGGAAATCTCTGAAGGATCTTCAAGAGCTTAGGGTGGTCCATTTGCTCCAGGACCAAATGTAACCTTGACAGAGCAAGGCTCTGTAGCTGTCTCAGTGGGCTGCCTTAAGCTTCACTCACTTTTATACTTCTGTCGCCAAATGACAAATGATGCCACCGTCACTATTGCAAGGAACCATCCTAATATGATCTGATTTTATTTGTGTACTATGAAGCCTCAAAATCCTGTAATTTGAACCCCCTGATGCTGGTTTTTTGGGGCGATTGTTCGACATTGCAAGGAATTCTGGCGACGTTCTCTTTCTGGCCTCCTTGTGGACCGTGTGTTTGAGAACATCAGGTCCATACTAAGAGTTTGAAATGCTTTTCGTAGCTTTTTCTCGGGATAGTCATCTAGACCTCCGCTACTTGCTCCTCTGGTTGTAAGAGCCTCTGTAAGTTGCAGATTAGAGACTGCACCTTTTGGCGATGAGGCTCAATTGGCCAATGCTGCAAAGTTGGAAACTATGCGATCCCTTTGGCTGTCTAATTGTTCAGTAAGTTTTGAAGCATGCTAGCTCAGAAGTTTCCAGGGCTTAATGTTGAAGTTCAAGACAACAGGAGTCATCCAGAAACAAGACTAGATAGTTGCCCTCTGTATCCTATTTTGTATTACTATGTATCAGTTGAACTTTCTCTAGTGACTTGTTATTCCGGTGGAATGGTGTTGTCATGTACTTGTCATTCATTTATACATCTCAAGTGCACTTCATGACCTTGCAACTTGACGTAAATGGAATCCCATTTGTTGAAGTTGATGTAACACCCCACACCTTACCATACTTATACTATACAAATGAAATATGACATGATTTGGTTAAACTAGCACTAGT
>JAABOM020049071.1:0-15863 GCA_011800125.2 Solanum clarkiae | reverse complement strand
ATAAATTTGAAACATAAATGTTTGTTCTATATATATATACATATATATATATATATATATATGTGTGTGTGTGTGTGTGTGTGTGTTTGTGTGTGAGTCCCTCATTGGGATGTTAATCAAATGTTAGTTTGGTATGGTACTCGATAATGTCGTATTAAAATTATAGTCAATTCTAATACAAAGTTAATACTATCGCTCCAATTATTTCAATTTTTTTGTGTGGAGGCATGATATAATAGAAAAACACATAAGAAGACATCCATAAAAAGCAAATTGATATAACTAAAAGACATGCATTTCTAGATATAACATTGACTACCGAAGAGTAAATAACCAAATTACTGAATACTAAATTATTGAAAAATTTTGATTCAGTTTGATAATTTGATTTTTTTGGTATTCTTAGTCCTAAATAAAGATAAAATTAAATACGAATTGAAACTAAAATGGGTCCCAAATTTGGAAAAATTTGTACAGTAATTAAAACAAAACAAAACAACAACAATATTACCCCAATGCCTCAAAGGCTCCCGCCCATTGGGGGTAAGGAGGGGTCGGATGTACGCAGCCTGACCCCTATGTTTGAAAACATAGAAAATTGTTTCCAGATGACCCATGATGAGCGTCGAAAGTTGCATTGACTAACTGCTACTTCACATTGAAAGAAGCACAGACAGTTTAAAGAGTCGTTTTGCTTTATTCCATCATACCCCAAAGCAAAAAATAGTGAATCTTTGGCTCCATCCGAGATTGATGAAAATACTGTAATTAAAACAAAGAGGAACAAAACAAATTTGTTCTTCTTTTGTTTTTTTCCAAAGCTTCCTTTGATAGAGTAAACACGCCTGTCCACTCTAGAAACTCATGTGACATTGTTGGAAGGTTTAATCCTGTTTTATATTTTTTCAAAGATATCTTTGCTGGAGCTAACACGCCTGTTCACTCTTAAAATTCATATGACAACATTGGAAGGTTTAATCTTCTTTTGTTTTTTTCCAAATATTCCTTTTTTTGACGACTAGTTGTGTGCACTACGAGTCGTACTCGTGCTTTAGTGCTCAGCACTTTACATTTTGGACTTCACTGCAATAATACACCTCTATGACTTGTAGTTTGGTCTACAACATGTAGTTCCTTCTAGTAGTCTACACTTGCATTTCTTCATCTAATTTTGATCAACACTATTAATTGCTGCGAGGCTACCCTTTACGAGTCATAGAAGAGGCTACGACTCGTACATGCGGTTTGTAGGGCTAAACTCCAAATTTTCATATTTTGTTTTTGAACAATGTTAGTTGATACGAGACTGCCTCTATGACTCGTAGCTTAGGCTACAACTTTTAGTGGGGTCTGTATGTCCTGAAAATCAGCACAATCTACAACCTTTCCCAAAATCAAGTCAATCTGCATGTTCTGCAAAAACAAACACAGAAACACATAAAAACCACAAATGTCACATTGAGAACACACAAAATCTTAGATTATTGGCATCAAATGTGCTTTATTTTGGTAGCAAATCAACACCCTCAACTTAGAATTGTTGCTTGTCCTCAAGAGAAAACTCAATCTATATAGATAATAAGCCAACATATAGAAATTAACCCAACGGCATAGCCCATACTAAAATTCAACTCAGGTACCCATAACAGCCCTTTCAAAATAAGCAAACCACAACATATTGATACATTTGACAATCCAACTATGACAAGTTAAGGAGCATCAACAATCCACACTCACTGAACGAGTCATATGTTGACCATACAATTAAAATGTCGTGGCAAAAAAAAAGCCCCTTTTTACCCTCAATAATGCATTCAAAAGTTGATCTTGGGACTGTGCAAGCATACTCATTCTCACAAATGAGAATCATGTGTGATGACAAATAGCATAGGCTTTCTCATATACTCATAACCTGGACTATTGATTAATCGAGATAGGATCACTTTAGGGCTTTATAAGCCTGTAAGTAGGCTAATAGGGCTTTGGTATAACATTTTGGATAATTAATGATTCAGGGACAACCTTAAACCACGTTTTAAAACACTTTCACCTCACCAACGCAATCATTCTCAACTTATTCTCCTTTTTTCTTCAATTTTAAGCCTTTATAGGTATTCTCTCTTCATTTTTCAGCTTGTGTCTTATTTTCAAACTCATTTTGTTCTTTCAACTCAATCAAAGGCATTTTTTTCTCTTTTTCTCTTACCAGGTACATGACTTTCTACTCTTTCTTTTATTCCTAACTCACCACCTCATTTTTGCTATTATACCACAATATGGGCCACCCTCATCTTAGGCTTTTAGCCTATGGTGAAGTACACAATATCCAATCACCAAATAACTCCACTTTCGGTAGCCACCCTCAACTTAGGCATTTTGTCTAAGTCAAGATTTACAATGCTCAAGGATAGACCAAGGCCAGTATCAAGGTATTTCACTAGACAAGGTTAGGATAATTAGGTGTTAAGAAAGAAAAAGTTACATGTAAGGCTCAAACATTTAAAACAAGGGATAAACTCTTTTATTTGGTTGGTCATTTATGCAAAAGTGGACTAAATCAAAGAATAAGGGCCTAAGATCCCTTCCTAATCAATATAATCTTCAGTTCAACTTAAAGTAACAGGGTAAGTTCTGAATCAGTACATAATGCATGAATACAATAAAATTAGCTTACACGCACAAGGTATTGCACACATAGCTAACAAATACTCACAGTTCATGCTTCAAGTATGAACTTGCCTTCACTTAATCAGAATAAACATTGCCAAATCATTCAAACATGTGTGATTGCAACATAATTACTACTCAACAAAATTGTGATGGGTACCAATGTTTAAAAGTATTTCATAAATCATTAAAAACAAGATATATGTCATAAGTTTAAAAACCATATATTACAAATATTATCTAAAACTCCTACACATTCTGGTTCAATAGAAAAAAAATATCCACGGGAAAAAAAACACAGGCAAGAAAACCTCAGAACCAAAATTTAGGGTAGTTATGGACTAAAAATAAGGGCGCGCCTCAGTACAAATTTTGCCTAGTTTTTTATCTCGTCCAAGGCTTTGGGTCTTGGGCCTAAGTAGTCACATGCATGAAAATACCTATACTTAGCCTTATTTCACCATCATATCTTTCAAGACATTCCCAATTACACTACCAAACACTAAGAAAATATTTTATCTCCTAAATTCAAGTCTTAAAACTCATCCGGAATCTAAGGTGATCATTCAAGATTCAAGTTTCCATCTCGAATGTTCATCAAGCTGCTCTCCCAAGCTAACGTATGCAGGTTTCTTTCATGAGTTCCTTTCACCTATGATACCCAAGCTTCTTTTTACTTAAAATTGCATAATTTAAAGTTCATTTACTCATAGGTTTTAATGATTATGAATTTCACTACACACTATGTTGGGTTTTCATAAAATTATGGTTGTTTTATTATATTTTGAGCTATGAATCTAAGATATAGTGAGATCTGATGAAGGGTTTTGATGTGTATTGCTTGAGGGTATTACCAAGTATCTATTGATGGTTTTACGTTCAATGTTCTTGTATAATTGCACTCTTGAATTGCATGATATTACACTAGCACTATATACCAGCCAAGTGTTTGATAAAATGTCCATTTATGAGTTTCTTGAGAAACTGAAGGTCGAATGCATGTCTTATAAGTTGAATGGCTTTATGATGATTAAACAAATGTATTTATTTGATATTATCTCTAGAGTGTTGGGAATTCACCAAGACTCACTTAGGGGGTTGTAAACTCGGATAACCTTGTTAAGTGGTTTGTACCTCGATCGCTTTGCTCGGGAGGTGATATCATGTAGGCAAGAGTATGCGTTATTACGTTTAAATGTACTTAGTATGTATGATGCAATGCAATAAGAGATAGGCATCATAATCAAAATGCATAACAACAGACATTAGGCATAATATAACTATATGGCATGTACGATCAATTCATAAGTAAAACATACTTAAGTAGCTCATACTTATATAGGATATCATATGTGTACAAAAGACCAAGCTAGATTTTCAAAGTACAAACCCTTTGGTAGGTTGATGATTATCTGACCCATCACCCTAGTGTGAGAGGTACAAACCCCTCAACTAGGTTGATGATGATCCACCCATAACCCTGGTGTAAGGGGTACAAATCCCTCAACTAGCTTAGTGGCAATCTCACCTACCACCCTGGTGTTTGAAGCACTAACTCCTCAACTAAGTTACCCGGGCTCTTAGTCCACCCGGATCGAGCATGGTCTAATGTAACACTTTATATAAAATATATCATATTCACAAGATCCTTTCATCATCGTATAATTATTCATATCATATCTCATGTTTTGGACCTTCAATTCCCCAAGAAACTACATCCGGATATTTCATCAAACACTTAGAGCCTGTGTAGTGCTAGTGTAAAATCATGCATTTCAAGAGTGAAATCATGCTAGTAAATTCAATGTAAAACCTTCAATAGATACTTGGTAACACCCTCAAGCAATAAACATCAAAACCCTTCACCAATTATTTCAGTAGATCTTAGATTCATAGCTCAAGAAGTGGTAAAACAGTCACAATTTCCTATGCTCAAACATAGTGTGCAGTGATTTTCATAATAATCAAGGCTCATGAATAAATCACCTTTAAATCATGCAATTTGTAAGAAAAGGAAGCTAGGGCAGCATGGGTGAAAGAAACTCAGATACCTTAGCTTTGGAGTAAATCTTGGTGAAAATTGAAAATGGAGGCTTGCAGCTTGAAGGTAATCCTTAGATCCGGAAGAGGATTGATACTTAAATATAGGAGTGACAAAAATGACTAAGTGTTTGAGTGAGTAGTGGGAATATTTAGTATGATATGGGGGTGAAATATGGCTAAGTATAGGTAAATACACATTTAGGAACACTTAGGTCCATGACTTAAAAGTCTTGGATCAAGTTCAAAAAAATAGGCCAATTTTTGTATTGGGGCGCGTCACGGAAGCAACACAGATTAGCCATTGGAAATTGCATTCTTGAAATTTCATAATTGCTAATCCTTCTCTCTTAAATCAGGGTTAGACCCTTTCCCCCCTAAGTTTGACCTCGTGAATAAGTATATGAAGTCGGATTTTTGATATCGCGCACGAATTTTTAGATATATAGAAATTATGATTCCGAGCACTTCTGAGGCACATTTTCGGGAACATTTTGAGGTCGTTTCTACATCTCCCCCTTGGGAAAATTAGTCCCCGAATGGAAAAGAGAGGTACAAGACAAGAATGATTATAAAAAATCTCAACATAAGCGTAAAATCATCATGAATTTGCCAACTTAAACGTCAATGCATATGAATGACATAGTAGCTCAAATATAAGACATAAAATCACATAGGAGACTTAGAATGTGTACCTTAGGCTTGAGTGGAGTGAAAATGATAAGGATACCTCTTTTGAATGTCCGCGTCGGCCTCCCATGTAGCACTTTCGACTTGTTGGTTCTTCCAAAGGACCTTAATGGATGCCACCTCCTTGTTTCTCAATCTCTTCACTTCCCTATACAAAATCTAAATCGCAACCTTCTCATAAGTCATGTTATCCTCAACAACCCCCAAAATATCAAAAGGCACAATGGCATTAGGACACCCACACATTTCCTTAACATAGAGACGTGAAATACCGAATGAAGCAATCTCATCTCACTAGGTAACTTCAACTCATAAGATACGTTGCCACCCCTATTTATCACCTTATAAGGACCAACATATCTCAGACTTAACCTTCCCCTTTTACCAAAATGAACCACACCTTTCATTGGAGAAACTTTCAAAAATCGATCCAATCACCCACTTTGAATTCAAGGTCTCTCCTTCTCACATCAACATAGGATTTTTGACAACTTTGGATTGTTTTCAACCTTTCCCTAATCATCATAACCTTATCAAGAGCCTCCGTAACCAGATCTGGTTCCAATAAAGCCACCTCTCCAACGTCAAACCACCCAACCGGTGATCTGCACCGCCTACCATAGAGGGCCTCAAAAGGAGTCATATCAATGCTAGAATGATAGCTATTATTATATGCAAACTTAATCAATGGAAGATGGTCATCCCAATTACTCCTAAACTTCAATACACACGCCCTAATTATATCTTCAAGTGTTTGAATTGTCCTTTTGGCTTGGCTATCCGTTTAAGGGTGGAAGGTCGTATTAAGTTTAACCCTTGTACCAAGACACTTTTTGAAAGACCTCCAAAAATGAGAAGTGAATTAAGCACTACAATATGATATGATGGATAGGGAACCCCATTCAACCTCACTAACTCATGGATGTATAACTTTGCATACTCGTCAGCCCCATATGTAGTCTTAACCAGTAGAAAGTGAGCCAATTTCGTCATCCTATCAACCACCACCCATATGGAATCAAAACCCTTCCTAGTCTTGGGCAACCCAACTACAAAATCCATATTAATCACCTCCTACTTCAAGGTAGGAATCTCTATATCTTGGGTTAGTCCACCTAACCTTTGATGCTCGGCCCTGATGTGTTGGCAACTATGGAAATCGAAAACGAGTTTGGAAATGTTCATCTTCATGCCTCCCCACCAATCCACATACCTCAAATCCCTATACATTTTGGTGGAACAGGGATGGATAGAATAAGAGGAATTATGGCCCTCATCAAGGATTTTTTCCCTCAAACCATCAACACAAGGTACACACAACCTACCTTGGTACCTAAGGCACTGTCTCCCCCTTGGGAGAAAACCTCTACTTTACCCCCTTTCACCATGGCCTTCAATTCAAGCAAGGAGGAGTCAAGATATTGTTTCGCTGTCACCTCATCAACTAATGAAGATTTAAACCCATCAACAACAACAACACTATCATCACCAACCTCTTCCAACCTAACCCCCGATCTAGCCAATTGATACACCACCCTAGCCATTTCCTTATCACCACCATAAACATGAGCTAGGCTACCCATAGATACCCTACTCAAAGCATCTGCCACAATATTAGCCTTACTCAAATGATAATGCACACTCATATCATAATCCTTAAAAAGTTCTAACCACCTTCTTTTTCTCGAGTTAAGATCCTTTTGAGTGAACATATATTGGAAGCTCTTATGATCAGTAAATACATCCACATGTACTCCATACAAATAGGGATGCAAAATCTTTAAAGTGAATACCACGGGGGCTAATTCAAGATCATGAGTAGGATAGTTCTGTTGATGCACTTTGAGTTGCCTAGAAGCATAGGCTATCAACTTAGCATTTTGCATTAGCACAAAACCCAAACCAACTTTAGCAGCATAACAATGCATAAAAAACCCCTCAAGCTCGTCCGTTAGTGACAATATAGAAGAGGACAGAAGCTTATATTTCAATATTTGGAAGCTCCTCTCACACTTATCGGTTCACACAAACTTAACCTTCTTTTGAGTCAATTTTGTTGCAGGGTTAGCAATGGAGGAGAACCCGTTCATAAACCTTCAATAGTAACCTGCTAGGGCTAAAATATTCCTTATATCCGATGGGATCAATGGTCTAGGCCAATTTCTGGCCTCATCGATCTTCTTAGGATCCACCTTAATACCATCTCCCGAGACTACATGACCTAGGAAAGCAACCTCCTTCAACAAAAATTCACAATTTTCATACTTGGCATACAATTTCTCCTCCCTCAATCTTTGCAGCACAAACCTCAAATGACCCATATGTTCCTCCCTACTATGTGAATAGATCAAAATATCATCAATGAAAACCACAACAAAGGAATCAAGGTAGGGTTTAAAGATCTTATTCATTAGGTCCATGAAGATGATCGATGCATTAGTCAACCCAAAAGACATCACAACAAACACATAATGCCCATATCTAGTCCAGAAGGTCATCTTGGCGATGTCACACTCCCTCACCTTCACTTGATGATACCCGTACCGAAGATCAATTTTAGACAAATGGCTAGCCCCTTGCAATTGGTCAAACAAATCATCAATCCTTGGAAGAGGATACTTATTCTTGATGGTGACCCTCTTGAGTTGCCGATAAACAATACACATCCTAAGGGACCCATCCTTCTTTTTCACAAACAATACTGGAGCACCCCAAGGTGATAGGATAGGTCTAATAAATTCCTTCTCCAACAAGTCCTTCAATTGTTCCTTTACTCCGCCAAGGCAATACGATAAGGGGAAATAAAAATGGGTTGAGTATCGGGGAGGAGGTCTATGCCAAAGTCTATTTCCCTTTTGTGATAAAGATTGGGAAGATCATTTGGGAAGACATCAAGAAACTCATTAACAACTGGAACTGACTATATGGGAAGGACTTTACATTCCACATCCTTAACCCTCACAAGATGGTATAGAAACCTCTTAGAGATCAACTTATGGACTTTAATGAAAGAGATGAATCTACCCTTGACCACCATATCTTGACTTTCCCACTCAAGGATGGATTCATTTGGAAATTGGAATTTGACCCTACAGGTTCTACAATCAATCGAAGCATAGTAGGCATACAACCAATCCATCCTAAGAATGACATCAAAATCGATCATGTCTAACTCAACAAGATCACAAGGAAACACCTTATGCAAGATGCAAATAGGACAACTTCTATAATTTTTCCTAGCAATAATAGATGCACTGATAGGAGTAGACACTTCATATGACTCATGATATCACTCGTGGTCAACATGTAACTTTTTAGCAACAAAAGGGGTAACATAGGAAAGAGTGACACCCAGATCAATTAAAGCATATAAATCAAAGTCAGATTTTCAACACACTAGTAATAACATCGGGAACCTCACAAACTCCTTGCCTCCAATGTTATGGATAAAACCGATTGTGCCTTGGGGCACCACCTTGATGACTATCC
This sequence comes from Solanum clarkiae, assembly GCA_011800125.2. Taxonomy (NCBI): domain Eukaryota; kingdom Viridiplantae; phylum Streptophyta; class Magnoliopsida; order Solanales; family Solanaceae; genus Solanum; species Solanum clarkiae. The sequence goes on along the minus strand of JAABOM020049071.1, from coordinate 6,977 downwards.
CTACCCAGTGGAACCGCATTTACACCCGTCCTTTGCTACTGTTTCTTAGAAGTCCACCTTCTTGTGACCAAGCTCCCCACATTCAAAGCATGCATTAGAACCTTTCAAACATAGGCCCTTACGACCCCCTCCATATTTAGGATACACATCAATAGGAGCCACACCACCAACACCTTGAGGCCTAGGGAAGTCATTGGCAAACCCCCTATTAGTAGCATGAGAAGACCCTTGCCCTCGATTGAGTCAGCCTCCCCTTTGGAATTTACCCTCAAAATGGGCCCTCTTGGCTTCATACCTCTCCTCTTCCTCAACTTTTCTTCCTCAATTTGCTTGGAATATGTCATTAATCAGGACAAGTCCATGTCACTAATTAGCAAAGCGAGCCATCATTCTTCACTCACCAAGTCAGAGACCTCCATCACGAACTTATTCATCCTAGATCTAGGATAAGCCACCAAATGAGGAGCATACTTTGAAAGTTGATTGAACTTGAGGGCATAATCCCTCACACGCATGGAACCTTGTTTTAAATTTATAAACTCGAGCAACTTAGCTTCCCAAAACTCAAGAGGGAAGAATCAATTAAGAAAAGCCAATTTGAACGCCTCCCAAAGCACTACATTACCATTTCCCTTCTCCCTCTTCCATTGATCATATCATATTCGGGCTACCCTTTGAGTTGGTATGCCGCTAACTTTTCCTTTTCCTTCATCCTAATACCCATGATATTCACAGTCTTGTAGACCTTATCAATGAACTCTTGTGGATCTTCATCGACCTTTGACCGATAGAATACCAGAGGATTTATCCTCATGAAGTCCCTTGCCCTAGCTCCCGAGGTAGTAGCATGAGGGGCTTAGGCCCTTTGATTGACTTGGTTGACCATAACTTGAGTAAACATAGTGAGAATATCCCAGATCTCACCATTGGTAGGTTGTTCCTTTGAGTTTGGGCCCTTGTTTCTCGAGTGTTAGGCATGATTTAGCATATCAAAGAACGATTATTGGAGGGGAAAAACTTACCATAACTCTATAACATGACATAGAACATGAAAAAGGGAAACATTTCCCAAAACACCTCATAGTCCCCTATTCATAGCCATGGCATTCTTCAAAACCATGAATAGAACACTAATCAATGCGGTGTGTTGGACTTCAAGGATCTATCAACTTACTACTCTGATACCAAGCTTATCATGACCCAAGCCTAGGGCCTAGACATGATACGGCAAACGGGAAACCCAAAGGAACCCCAAACAAGCCTCTTAAATTATCATTACACATTATTGGTCATCGAAGTATATAAAAAATATGAAGAGAAAGAATAGGGGGCAAAGGGACTTAGGGGAAAGCTTGCATGACATCATAATCAAGATACAAGGAGTCAAAGCTCATATCATAGACACAAAGAATTTCCTACAAATACCTATATTACATAGCCAAGAGCGGGGACCCAGACAAAGCAATCAGGCTCACTCTCATAGTCAAACAGTGCATAAAAAAGAATGTCTTAATATATAATAAAATAAACATAGATAAACATACACAGAATAGAGGACTCACTAGCTAGCTCGAGTATTATCGAACTAGCCACGTGGAGGAGGATGATGATCAACTTGGGCTCTGATTTCTACATGGTGATATCTTGTAGCCAAGAGTATGTGTTAGTACGTTTAAATGTAAGTATGTAGGATGCAATGCAACAAGAGATAGGCATCATAATCAAAATGTATAACAATATGTAATACGTATAATATAACAATATGTTATATATAATCAATGCTTAGGAAAAACATACTTAAGTAACTCATACTTATACCAGATATCGTATGTGTAGAAGAGACCAAGGTAGATTTCCAAAATACAAACCCTTTGGTAGGTTGATGATGATTTCACCTATCACCCCAGTGTGTGAGGTACACACCCCTCAACTAGGTTGATGATGATTTCATCCATCACCCTAGTGTCTGAGGACCGAACCCCTCAACTAGGTTAGTGGCAATTGCACCTTCCACCCTGGTGTTTGAGGCACTAACCCTTTAACTAGGTTACCCAGGCTTTTAGTCCCCCGGATCGGGCATGGTCTAATGCAAAAAATTTATATACAATGTATCATATATGCAATCTCCTTTCATCATCATATAGTCATTCATATTATATCCCATGCTTTGGACCTTCAATTCCCCAAGAAACCGCATCCGGATATTTTATCAAACACTTTGAGGGTGTGTACTGTTAGTGTAAAACCATGCATTTCAAGAATGAAATCATGCTAGTAAATTCAATGTAAAAGATTCAATAGATACTTGGTAACACCCTCAAGTAATAAACATCAAAACCCTTCACTAATCCTTTCAATAAATCTTAGATTCATAGCTCAAAACATGGTAAAACAGTCACAATTTCATATGCTCAAACATAATGTGCAGTGATTTTCATGATAATCAAGACTCATGAATAAATCACCTTTCTCTATATGTACCCTCTTGGTTGTAGTTTCGATCTTGATTTTTGGAACCATGACGCGAATAGTCTAAATTGGACCCTTAGGCATTGTTTCGAAAGCCAACTGTTTGATCTATTACAAAGCAAGCATCTTCATCCTAATAATCTTCCTCATACATGGGCGCTCTAGGAGGCTGGTGGACTACCGCACAAACTCTCTCATGATATTTCTTAATCACCAAGTCCATACTTGTGCGGAGTTAAGCTAGTTGTTTTATGATCTCCTCGTTGATTCGAACTTGCTCTAAACTAGCATTCACTGCACAAGAGCTCCTTGTAGAAGCTCTCTTCCTTTACCCCCATGCTCTGTTAATCTTGACTACTTGCTCGATTCTCTTTGCTATACTTGTGAACGGTTGATCTAAGAAAAGGCCTCCAATGTTGGTACCCACACAAGCTTGACTATTCTCATCAAGAGCCCTATAGAAAATCTCCACTAAGGCATCATCCAAGATCTTATGGTCTGAAACACTCCTCAAGCACTTGTTAAACCTCCCCCATATTATGCCAATGGAATCACCTGGCAACTGTTCAAAGTTATTGATTTGATCCTTCAGTTTGAGCTTCTTCGACCTTAGAAAGTATCTCTCCAAGAAGGCTCTTTGCAATTCTGCCCAACTGGTGATTGGTTTCTGTGGTAGTTCTGATAGCCAACCATTATATTACTGGTAAGAGATAGAGGGAATACACATAACCCAATAGCATCAATAGAAAGATTCTACGTACCCATCACACTCTTGCACATGAAAGCCACATAGTGCGATGGCTATGAGGATCCTTAGAAGGTAACCCCGCAAACAAACCATGGTTCTGAAGAATTTGGATTAATCTACTTGACACCATGAAGTTAGTGTTCGCTGGTAATGATGGCAACACTATAGCTATTGTAACGTCCATGGCCATAGAATTCAACCAATATTGGTTCCATCCATAGGCATTCTAATTGAGATCCCTGATTTGTGGCCTATGTTCCCTTTGTACTTGATTATCTTCTCTACCATCATCATCATCATTTCAGTCCATGGCTTTATCAACCACCTTATTCATGTTTACTTGGGCCATTCACTTTGCAACATATTGGATCTCAAGATTAATTAGAGCTAAGGATCCACCTTGGCTCCTTGTATTGGGCATACACACCTTGTATACCCTGCAAAAGAAACTAAACAATAAAAACAAAAACAAAAGTAAAGTAGAAGAGAATTGAGAAATCAACACTTGAATAAGACTACTAATGAAACCAAACCAAAGCATCATTATATTCCCTGAAAACGGCTCCATTATTTGTGATCGTCATGCCCAACATATGCCACTATTTAGCATCATTGTATTCCTCCACAATGGTGCCATTTTTCTTGATCGTCATGCCCAAGATACTCCTCTATTTCAAGGTTAAAGCAATCATCAATGGTAAAAACCTAACCAACATTAGGGTAAAATCCCAAGAGAATACGGGTCTTTGGCACTTTGATTCACCAATAATCAACTTGAATATCAAATAACTCAATTCTCAAGAAAAGGGGAGTTTTGCAATGATTGATGCAAAATTAAACTAAACTAATAAAATAGAGAGACAATCAAAAGAGAGAGCAACTTGATAAATTCTGTTCCCCGTGATTCACTAACTTAAACACCCGGGATAACACAACCTAAATTAGGATATGATATGTAGGAAGGTAATTTATGTTCTTACATCCCTCTTCTGAAGGTGAGGGTCGAATTTCACTATGGCGCTTGGTCGGACACCATAATGTGCCAAACCAACCATTACCTATTATCCCTGTCAACCTCTTCTTGGCTGAGTTTTGTTAATTGGATGAGGAGACGTCAATCAAATTTTGTTTCCCATTTCTTTTTCCTATTCAGCACTACCTGGATCGGGATCAAGACACTGGGTAGGATTTAATATTGGCCACCATCAAATAACATGCAAAATGAAGGAAAATGGACAATACATGCAAATACCCAACTTCAAAAAGTGTAAATAATCTGGGTTTTTTAACTTAGCTACTCATGGTTCCCACAACCCTAAGTTGTGGATTTAGGTACTCATGACTTGGGTAAGAAAACAAATAATAAATAAAGAAGACATAGTTGATAGCTTACCCAAGAAAAATGAAGAACAATAAAATCATCTTTGAATTTAGAATCACTAGCTTGAATGATGAAATTAATCCACAAGTGAATCTAATCCCTAAATTTGACTCTCTAAAGAAAAACCTAAAAATCTACTCATTATTTTCTCTCTATAAAACTCAAAAACTATGAAAAACTTGAAAAACTCCAAAAATTGTTAAGATTACTGTTAAAACCCTAAAATATACTATTTATAATATTACTTATGAGTCCCTAAATTAAATACTAGTTGGCGTCTTCTATGGCTCGTAGTTACGACTCATAATGTGCCCTACAAGTCGTAATCCAACTTTCATGGTCAGCACTTGACATTTGAACTTCACTCCTACGATACACCTCTATGAGCCAAAGTCTGGTCAAGACTCGTAGTGCCTTCTTGTAGTCCACACTTACATTTCTTGGTCCAATTTTGATCAACCCTGTATATTGCTACGAGGCCACCCTTTACAAATGGTGGAAAAGGGTTACCACTCATACCTGGGACTCGTAGGGCTGAACTCCAAATTTTTAGATTTTATTTTTGAACAATGTTAATTGATATGATACTACCTCTATAACTCGTAGCTTAGGATACAACTCGTAGTGCAGTCCATATGTCCTGAAAATTAGCAAAAGCTGCATTTTTTCCAAAATCAAGCCAACTTGTATTTTCTGTAAAAATAAATACAAAATTACATAAAAAACCATAAAGTCGCATTGAGAACACACAAAATCCTAGGTTTTAGGCATCAAATGTGTTGTATTTTGACAACACATCACTTATATCTTTGTTGCACCCCGCATATTTAGTACATTCAAAGTACTAATGCATATTCTATGCCTATATGATATCACCATGTAGGGACCGAAGACGCTATTGATCCTCCTCCTCTACGTGGCTAGTTTGGGTCATTTGAAGAAAGCTTTTGGTGCGTCCTCAACTCCGAGGACAATATCTACTTTTCATTCATATTTGTTAAGACTTGTTGATTATGTTTGGATACTTATTATTTGAGGTTGAGCCCGAAAAGTGCCTTGACCCCTGCTCCATTCTATGTAGAGGTGTCATTGGATATTATAGTATGGTTGTCTATGCTTTTGAGCTTGACTCTTCTTGTGCTATCATTATTATGAAAGACTTTTCTTAGTCCTGCTTTCCCTTTTTTGTTATTATTACTTTATTTGTCTTTCGCAACCATGGATGTGTACATGGTATGCTAAGAGGCTTGTTTGGGGTCCCTTCGGGTTCCTCATTCTCCATGTCACGTCTAGACCCTAGGCTTGGGTCGTGACAATTTCAATGGCTTCCCCTGATTTATTTAGTGATAGAGGTAGGTAGGGATAGTGTAGTTAGTGACAAAAGAGAGCAAAGTGCTAAGGAGAAAAAGGGTACTTCTGGTGTGTTTTAGTGATAGTGGAAGGTTGTAAAAGAATTTAGAATGGTGAAATTAAAGAGAAAACTATGGAATTTTTTAGAAAAATGAAGGCTAGATCATTCATAAAATATTTTTTTCTCTATTTTCAGATGAATAAATGAAAGAAAAATGATGAAATGGTACTCTTCTAATGGGAGTCTGATTTGGGGCTAAATTTCTTCTGCTATTTGATAATGACCATGCCTTTTCTTTTAACATTATTTAGTTGAAATAAGTAAATGATGTGTTAAATGAGGTTTTATTGTTCCTTTTGATAGTCATTAGTATCCTTAATTTTATCATCCTTTGCCTGATTATATTAAGATACAATCACATTGTTCTTTTTATTGATCTCATGGATCCCCTCATATTTTTAATTTCCTTTTGGGCAGTTTTTTTTACTCATTAAATCAATGTTATCTTTTAGTAGTATAAGGGATACCATTCTTATTCTAGTAGTCTACACTTCCAGTCAATTCTTTAAGTTTTAAAATTTGTAAATCATTAAGGTAGCCAATTTAATATATCTTCGCAGGTGAACATGATAAGGAAGATGAAAAATAGTACAATTGGCAAAAAGAAAACCAAGTGAGTAAGTCCGAAAAAAATACATGACACTTTTTCAAGAAAAATCAATAATTGTTTTTGTTTCTTTGATTCTCCATGTTATGCCGAAAATGACTTTTATTTTAAAAATAAATTCGAAAATCAAAAATCGATTCAAAACTCAATTAATTTGAGTAAAATCAATTCTCGAGATTCGAAAGAAAAAATAAAGTCGACACCTAATTTTGCGGATAATTAGAAAACCATTAAAATATTTTAATAGACTAACAGAAAAATCCTTTTAAAAGTCCAGAGATGATGTTCGGGTTCACATTTCCATTTCAAGAAGGTTTTAAGCACTTGAAATGGCTGCTAAATGCAGTTATCCGGCGATTAT